>JACEIK010002811.1:79209-155320 GCA_018107945.1 Datura stramonium | reverse complement strand
TTGGATAGAGCTCTTAATTCTGTGAATTTTGAAAAAAAATGAGGTGAAACGGAGTAGAAATGAGCTTTTTAGCTCAAAATTACTTCATATAGGCGGGCTGCGCAGTTCCGCCGTGCGACGCCCGTGCGAAGTTCCCTCGTGCACACGCGGGCGCCTGCTGCCTGCCTGTCTCGGCGCCCGCGTGCATGGGCGACTTTTCTAGCCGACAACGCTGTCTTCAAATGAGCATAACTTTTCACTC
Organism: Datura stramonium; assembly: GCA_018107945.1. Classification (NCBI taxonomy): domain Eukaryota; kingdom Viridiplantae; phylum Streptophyta; class Magnoliopsida; order Solanales; family Solanaceae; genus Datura; species Datura stramonium. The sequence goes on along the minus strand of JACEIK010002811.1, from coordinate 155,079 downwards.
CAAACACCAATTGATGAGCGGTTTTCTTCACTGTAATCTAGACTCAAATACCTTTCATTTGATAGGCTATAGGACTTCTGAAATATTATATATTTGGAGATATGTCCATTTAAAAAATATCCTTATTTATAAACTTCACATACTCGTCGCTTTTCCCTTTGCACATTTTTTCCTCCTCACTTATGGAAAACCTACAATCCATAATTCCATTAATATGACATATAAACATCAAATAATCATAAAAAAAATAAATAATATTTTCGGGGTGTAACAACCTAGTCATTAATATCAAACTCTAAATCTCTATGTCGTACATCAGAATAGGACTTTTGACGACTCTAGCCTATCAATAAGTGTTTTCTAATGAGTTTAACTTTCTCTTCTGACGGATGTATCATGTCTAGTCCAATCATCTCTGCCTCGCCTACTTCAAACCATCCTATGAGAGACCTGCACTTCCATCCATATAAAGCCTCATATAGTGCCATCTTGATAGTAGAATGGTAACTGTTATTATATGCAAACTCTATAAGAGGTAGGTGTTCATCCCAACTTCCTCTAAAATCTAGCACACATGCCTGTAAACATATCTTCGAGCATCTGAATAGTGCACTCTGCCTGGAAATCTATCTAGGGATGAAAAGATGTACTCAAATTAACCTATGTCCCCAAACCTTTCTAAAACGACTTCCAAAACCTAGTTGTAAACTGGGCCCCTCTATTAGAAATGATAGATATTGGAACACCGTGCAGTCGGATTGTCTTTTGAATATACAACTCAGCATAATCTTCAATTGAAAATGTAGTCCTCATTGGAAAGAAATGAGCTGATTTCGTCAGCCTATCGACAATGATGTCATGTGCCACCTTGGGAGGCATGACTAGCATCTGATGCCATACTGGGATCTGAGCTAACCTGGCTGGGCTCTTGCACCTCTGGTGCTTACTAGTGATTCAGATCAAGAAAACACCTAGCTATATCTCGGTTGTAAACCCAGCCTTAGGCTGACAAGGCCACCTACACAGGAAGATAGCTAACCAATCTCAAGGCAATAAAGGGATCCTATATGGGCTGACAAGACCATCATGCTGCCTAGTTATAACAGAATAAAAACGGGCGATCAAAATCATGTTATAACTGACAAGGCTACTAACTAATAGCTAAACTAGGCCCCATATGGCCAACACAAAAAAAAAACATACATAGGCTCCATACATCCAACAACAACCAACAACTGAGAATCTGCAGCCTGCAAGCCTCCAAGAGTGGAATAATGATCGGGACGGGGCCCTGACCTATCGAAAAGTTGTAAAAAAAAAAGAACAAACCTTCTCTAACTATTAACTACAGAGAAAATGAGTTGACGGGACTGCGGACTCTGGCTGGCAGCTAAGAAGTCTGAACCACGTCTATCCGCACCTGTAGGCAAGTAATTTAGAGCCCCAAAGATAGGCGTAAGTACAATATGTACCAAATATGTAATGCAGTAATGAAAAAGGATAAACAGTACTAATAATAAAACTGAAAACGATCAATAGAAAGGATAATAGGTATAACCTGAATAGCCTCATAACCTTCTTTATAACTAATAATAAGTAATACAAACAAGAACCCTACCTGGCCCTCATAATCCTGGAAGGTACAACCAGCACAGAATAACCTACCTAGGCCCCCATAAGACCCAGCGAGTTCGCTTCAATCTATATACCCCTAACATGGTCAATATGTCTCAACGGGAAACTATAGCCAACCTACCTGGCCTCTAGGTCTGCAACTAAGCTTGCTAGGCTCCTATAGCTATGCCTGAGCTCGATAGGCTCTTATATAACTGCACCCTGGGCACACAAGGCTCGACGAAGGGTCAGTGATGCCGATACGACATAAAAAATAGAAGCCCATTCATGGATGGAATGTAAGATGGCCCTTGGGATTGAATATAGTCCCGTCAGACAACATATAGCTCCTCAGAGCAATCCATATAGCCTCGTAGGCGATGACACAACTAGTAACCTTGAGGTTGGTCAATGGAAGGCTATATAGGATAGGGTCAGTCCCAACTAATATCATAAACACTAATCTCAAAATAATGGTAGTAGTTAATTACAACATACATGCTTTTGGCTTTCTCACAAGGGTATAGGTTGTGTTACTATATGACAGGAATAACTTCGAAGGAATTAGCCTTAACATTCCTCGAATGTCGATTCTCATTTAACGGATTAGTTCCAACCTGTAGTCGGCGGTTCCACTCAACTGCAGCCCTTATGGTGAGAGAATAGGGATATTTTCAATACTAAACTCAGAAAACAATGATATGTTTTGATAATAATATTAACTATAATTCAACTCTGTTTAACTCAGCCAAAAACTCACAATATATCGAGTGTTTTGATCGAAGAAATGCTTACCTATTGATTGTGGCTATTTAGGGCTCAATTGGAGTAATTCCGACAACCTTTACTCACTGGAGATCCAATACAGCGAGCTAATTTTCAAGAAATAACTTAGCAAAGATGCTTCTCGTAGGCCTAGAACTTGTTATCCAAGGTGAATTTGCGTTTTGACGGAGTTTAGCAGCGTAATTTGACAAAAAATAGATTAAACCCACGTTGCTCTCTCTTTTAGGTTGAGGAAATTTCATTAGAATGATTTAAAATCATCAAGGAGGGGCTTTATATATTAATAGGTCGATGGCAGGGGGGCGCGTCACGCAGTCCATTGCGCCAGGGGCCTGTCGTGCAACACTATCCACAGCGCTGAGTGGCTGCCGCATCATGCAGGCCATTGCGCTATAGGCCCGTCTAACCCATTCGACAATTTCCTCACTCGCCTCGCCTCCAGGCTTCTTTCACACGCGTTATGCTCTTATTTCTCTCCGCAAGCCCAAGTGCAAGCATACTAGCCGCTAACATCTTGCGGGGTGTACCATTATTCACCCTTTAGGAACATTCGTCCTCCAATGTAATCTGTAGGCTTAAATGACTTATCTCTTTTAACTAATGCTAAAAAAATTTTGTCAGAGTCTCCCCCGTAATATTGACTATCCGAAAACCTAAAACACAGAAAATCCCAACATAGGCGTCTCACAGGATGCTATAAACAACTACTCCTCCACATAGAGGTAAACAACTGAAAATTTCTAATAATATATGCAACAAGTAACATCCGAACAACAATCTCATCCCAACTGTCAGGTCTGTAATAAGTGAGAATATTTAGACCTCATGTCGTCCTTAGCTTCCCAAGTCATCTCTTCTACATTTCTATTCCTCCATAGGACATTAACAGAGGCCACATATTTAGTCATTAATCTACAAACCTGTTGATCTAATATAGCAACTAGAGTCTCTTCTTAGGTTAACTCTTTTGTAACTTGAACATCCTCGATTGGAATAACCTAAGACGGGTCCCCTATGCACTTCCGCAGCATTGACACGTGGAAGACTTGATGAACAGATTCTAGATCTGGAGGAAGTTCTAGCTCATTTGACACTTGGCCTATCCTTTGAGGATCCGATACAGGCCAATGAACCTAGGGCAAAGCTTTCCCTTAGTGCCAAATCTCATAATGCCCTTCATCGGCGAAACTTTGAGAAATACACAATCATCAACTTTAAATTCCAAGTCTCTATGTTGTACATCAGAATAGGTCTTTTGACGACTTTGGGCCATCAACAAGCGTCTCTGATTAGTTTCATTTTTTCTTCTGATAGATGGATCATATCCGGTCCAACCAATCCTGCCTCTCCTACTTCAAACCATCCTCTAGGGACCTATTTTTTTGCCCATATAAAGCTTCATAGGGGGCCATCTGAATTGCAGAATGGTAACTGTTATTGTAGGAAAATTAAATAAGGGGTATATGCTCATCCCATCTCCCTCCAAAGTCTAGCACAAATGCTGGTAGCATATCCTCGAGTGTCTGAATAGAACGCTCTGCCTGACTGTCTGTCTGGGGATAGAAAGTCGTACTCAGATTAACTTGTGTCCCCAAACCTTTTTGAAATGACTGTCGGAATCTAGCTGTGAATTGTGCCCATCTGTCGGAAATAATGTATGCTAGAACACCATGTAGACGTACTATCTCCTTAATATACAACTCAGCATAGTCTTCGACTGAAAAGGTAGTCCTAACTGGCAAGTAATGGGCTGACTTCGTTAATCTGTCGATAATGACCCAAATGGAGTCGAATTTACGCCTTGTGTGAGGTAATACCATCACAAAATCCATATTAATTACTTCTCATTTCCACATAGGCACTGCTATCTCCCCAGTTAGTCCGCCAGTTTTCTGATTTTCAGCCTTTACTTGCTAGAAATTAGGACACTGTGCTACAAATTCAGGTACACCTTTCTTCAATCTAGGCCACTAGTATATTTCCTTTATATCGTGATATATTTTCATCGAACCTGGATGATGAGAATAACGAGAGTAATGTACCTCTACTATGATCAACTAGCGGAGCGCTGCTACATCTGGAACGCAGAAGCGACCTCTGAATCTTAAGACCCCATCTTCCGTTAACTCGAACGCCAATAATTCATCCTGCTGAACCTTATCTCTGAGTTGTACTAGGTTAGGGTCCTCATACTACTGTTCCTCTACCTCTACAACCAGGGATGATACTGCTGTATTCTAAATCACAACCCCATTATCCTCTGAATCTACTACCCGAACTGTTAAACTGGCTAGCCTGTGCAGCTTTTGAGCTATTTCCCGCTGTTCTGGCCTCAGATATGCTAAAATTCCCATAGATCTACGGCTAAGGGCATCTGCTACAATATTAGCCTTCCCTAGGTGATACAAAATGTTCACGTCATAGTTTTTCAGCAATTCTAACCAGCGATGCTTCCGCAAATTCAACTCTTTCTGCATGAAGATGTACTGGAGACTTTTATGATTAGCAAATATATCAACATGAACACCATACAAGTAATGCCTCCATACTTTTAGCCCATGAACTACTGCAGCTAATTCAAAATCATGGGTGGGGTAGTTTTTTTCATGCTTTCTTAGCTTCCTCAAAGTACAAGAAATCATCTTTCTATGTTGCATCAGAACACACCCTAACCCAACGCCTGAAGCGTCACAGTATACATCATAACCCTCTGAACCTTTCGACAGGGCTAACATTGGTGTCGATGTAAATATGTTTTTCAACACTTAGAAACTTTTCTCGCAGGCCTCGGTCTAGTGAAACTTGGTCGCTTTCTGAGTCAATTTGTTCAATGGTGTTGATAGGGCAGAAAATCCTTCCACAAACCTTCTGTAATACCTAGCTAACCCTAGAAAGCTGCAACTTCAGTTGGAGTTGTAGGTCTAGGCCATGTCTTTACTGCCTCAATTTTCTGTGAGTCGACCTAAATACCAACATCTGATATAATATGGCCCAAGAAAGCTATGGGATTTAGCAAGAACTCACATTTGGAGAATTTCGCATATAACTGGCGATCTCTGAGGATATGGAGTATTGTTCGCAAATGATCTCTGGGTTCATCTTCTGAGTGGGAATACACTAGAATGTCATCAATGGACACTATCACAAACAGATCTAATTATGGCCTGGAGATGTTGTTCATCAGATCCATGAACAATGTTAGGGCATTCGTCAATCTGAAGGACATAACCAAAAATTTGAAATGACCATACCTAGTCCTGAAAACTGTCTTCGGGATATCTTTCTCTCGAACCCACACCTGGTGATATCCTGACCTTAAGTCGATGTTGGAAAAATATTTCGCCGCTTGCAGCTGATCAAACAAATCGTCTATCCTTGGAAGAGGGTATATATTCTTAATAGTAACTTTATTCAACTGCTAATAATCTATACACATGCGTAGGGAGCCATCTTTCTTTCTTACAAACATAACTGGCGCACCCCACGATGAAATACTTGGCTTGATAAAACTTTTATCTAACAAGTCTTTCAACTGTTCTTTCAATTAATTCAATTCAACAGGAGACATTTGATATGGAGGGATGGATATAGGCTGAGTACCTAGTAGAAAGTCGATAGAGAAATCAATTTCATGTTTTAGGGGGATACCAGAAGTTCATCTGAAACACATCTGGAAACTCATTAACCACTGGGATTGACGGAAGAGTTGGGGATTCTTCTTGAATATTCCGAACCCTAACAATATGGTAAATACAACCCTTCACTATCAACTTTCTCACCCGAAGATAGGATATGAACTTACATTTTTAAGTAGCTACATTGCCTTTCCACTCTCGCACTACCTCCCCTGGAAAGTGAAATCGGAAAGTCTTGGTCCAACACTCCAGATCGGAAAGACGGCGCTAGCCAATACATACCCATAATTACATCAAAATCAATCATTTCAAGCTCAACTAAATCTGCTAAAGTCTGGCAACCGACAACCTCTACTGTGCAACCCCGGTAAATCCTTTTAGCAATAGTATAATCACCAACGGGTATAGACACTGAGAAGGGTCGCTGAAGAAATTCCGCTATTATACCAAATTTTCGGGCCACTAATGGAGTAACATAGGACAATGTGGAACCTAGGTTTATCAAAGCATAAATTGAGTGAGAGAAGATGTCTAACATACCTATCAAAACATCTACTGAGGACTCTGACTCCTATCACCCTGGTAAGGCATAACTGCAATCTGGACCACTACCAGAACTAGATGCCCCTGATCTACCTCGACCTTTGCCTGCTGGAGCTGAGGGCTTGCGCCCTGCTGAAGGTGCTAGGGCATGTAACCTACTGAAGACCTATCCTGTCAGTCCCGATCACCTTGACCTCTAGCTGAACAATCCCTCATCATATGACCCTCTTGTCTATAGGTATAACAATCAGTAGAACCATACCTGCACGTCCCAAAATGACGTCGGCTACAAATGGTACAACGTGGCAAAGTGGACCTACTTTGATCTGATCCCCTATGCTGCTGTGAGCCTGATGCTCGCAAGCTCTCGTTGGGTCTTGACTACCCCTACGGTCCGGTCTGTCACCCTGCTATTGTGGAGGTAGGGGTTTGGGCGGCCTGCCTGATATTCGCAACCTAGGTCTGCCCTGAAATTCTGCCTGCGCGTCACCGGGCCTGGCCCTCCGGCGCTGCTCCTGATTTGCCCTTTCTACTTCTCATTGTCGCTGCCTAATTCCTTCAATAATAAGAGAGAAAGCCTGAATGCGGACAATGTCCATGTCCTCCCATAAGGTAGTCGTAACACACGTTTCCACATACTCTTGGAACAACCCCATAATAAATCGATGTACTTTGGATGGCATGGTATCTACAAAAGCTAGCGCATATCTAGCTAAGGAGTAAAACCTCATTGCATATTCCCGGACACTCATCGAGCCTTGTTCCAGGTGAAAAAATTGATCCACCTGGGCCTGTAAAATTTCTCGTGGAAAGTAATGATCTATGAAGGCCTTTGAAAAGCTAGACCATTTCGGAGGGGGTACGTCTCTGCCTCAGGACCTTTCCTAACTCTCATACAATAACACCGCTATGTCCCGTAATCGAAATACTGCTAACTCTAACTCTGCGGGTGTGGCATGCATCACCCTAAAGATCTGCGGTAACTGATCCAGAAAGTCCTGAGGGTCCTCTCCACGGTCTATCCCCATGAATTGCAGGGGACTCAGGGCAAGGAACTCTCAGGCCCTCGAGCTTCCAGTTCCTCCTGTATATTCATCAACAACTGGTATCACTAGCTGGCACTGAGCGACCATCATTTGAGCTAACATTTAAATAGCACTCCTAACCTTCTGATCTGATTTTATAGGTATAGGGACCATTGGGGGTGGTACTGACATGTCTACTACCCTGGGGAGCTCCTGGCGTGGTGGAGAATTCTGGAGATCGAGACGAAGTCTCCCTAATGCCCTCAGATCAAGCCAACTCTGAATGTGGCACTCTGCTAGTTCCCTCTCCTGCCGCGATGTCCAATTACCGACCAGTCATGGTCTGTCGTGCGTTAGACATTTCCTATGAAAATGGTCATAATGATGTAAGCTTAGGGAGTTACCATATACAACATAGCTCTATATCACGACTGGAAAAGAAAGGAGGGTAGCCACGTTATTATTCCTCGTAGCCTCCTGCCTATAGATTGTGGTGCACAACACACCCATAGAAAAGACTCTACTAGACACGGCTTGCAGACTCCCTAGGATACGACCTACTCTGATACCAAGTTTGTCACGCACCACCTTGGGAGGCATGACTTGCATCTAATGCTATACTGGGATCTGAGCTGACGTGACTGTGCTGTTGCACCCCTTGTGCTTACTAGAAATTCAAATCAAGAAAACAACAAGCTATATCTCGGCTGTAAACACAGCCTCTGTTTAACATAGCTACCTGCATAGGAAGACAGCTAACCAATCTCAAGGAAATAAAAGGATCCTATGAAAGCCGATAAGACCATCATGCTGTCTAGTTATAACAGAATGAAAATAGGCGGTCACAATCATGCCATAGCTAACAAGGCTTCTAACTAATAGGTAAACTAGGCCCTACACGACCAACATGCAAAATGAAACATACATAGGCCCCATGCGGCCAACAACAATCCACAACTGACAATCCGTAGCCTGCAATCCTCTAAGAGTGGAATAATGGTCTGAACAGGGCCCTGACCTACCCAAAAGCTGTACCAAAAAAGAACAAACCTTCTCTAACTACCAACTCCGGAGATAAGGAGTTGACGAGACTGCAGACTTTGGTTGGCAGCTAAGAATGTCCTAAACCACGTCTATTCGCACCTGCAGAAAAGTAATCCAGCATCTCAAAGATGGGCATCAGTACAATATGTACCGAATATGTAAGGCTCTAATGAAAAGGACTGAGAAATACTGATAATAGAACTGAACACGATCAATAGAAAGGATAACAGGTATAACCTGAATAGCCTCACAACCTACTGTATAACTAAAAATAAGTAATGCAAAAAAGAACCTTACCTGGCCCCCACAAGCCTGGAAGGTACAACGAGCACAAAATAACCCAACTAGGCCCCCATAAAACTTGGTTAGTTCACTTCAATTTATATACTCCTAACATGGTGAATAAGCGTCAACGGGTAACTATAGCCAACCCACCTGGCCTCTGGGTCTGCAACTGAGCCTGCTGGGCTCCTATAGCTGTGTCTGAGCCCGATGGGCTCTTATAACTGCACCCTGGTCACACAAGGCTCGACAAAGTGTCAGTGATGTCGATACGACATAAAAAATAGAAGCCCATTCACAGATAGATTGTAATATGTCCCTTGGGCCTGAATATAGTCTCGTTGGACAACATATTGCTCCTCGGAGTGATCCATATAGCCCTGTAGGCGATGACACAGCTAGTAACCTTGAGGTTGGTCTATGGAAGGCTATATAGGGTAGGGTCAGTCCCAACTAATATCATAAACAGTAATGTCAAACTAAGGGTAGCACTTAATCAAAACATACATGCTTTTGGCTTTCTTACAAAGGTATAGGTCGTGTTACTATATGACGGGAATAACTTGCCAATGGAAGTAGCCTTAACATACCTCTAATGCTAATTCTCGTTTAACCGATTAGCTCCAACCTGTAGCCGGCGGTTCCACTCAACTGCAGTCCTTACACTGCGAGAATAAGGCTATTTTCAATACTTAACTCGTCAAACAATGATATATTTCGATAATAATATTAACTATAATTCAACTCTGTTTAACTCAGCGGAAAACTCACAATTTTTCGAGACTTTAGAAGGGATAAATGCTTACATGTTGCCTATGGTTGTTTAGGCTTCAATTTGGAGTAATTCCGACAACCTTTACTCGACGGGGTTCCAGTACACCGAGAAAATTTTCAAGATATAACTCTGTAGAGAAGCATCTCGTTGGCCTAGAACTTGTTATCCAAGGTGAATTTGTGTTTGGATGGAGTTTAACGGCGTAATTTGATGAAAACAAGATGAAACCCACGTTGCTCTCTCTTTTAGGTCGAGGAAATTTCTTTAGAATGATTTAAAATTATCAAGGAGGGGCTTTATATATTACTAGGGCAGTTGCATGGGGGCGCGTCGCGCAGGCCATCGCACCAGGGGGTTGCCGCGTTGGGCTGCCTACTGCACTGAGTAGTTGTAGTGTCGCGCAGGCCATTGCGCAACAGGGCTTCTGCGTCACACAGGCCCTCGCATCCTAGCATCATGTGGCCCTCTAACCCATTCGACGAAGTCCTAACTCGCCCTGCCTCCGAGGCTTCTCCCGCACGCGTCATGCTCTTATTGCTCACCACAAGCCAACGTGCACGCACACTAGACGCTAACATATTACTGGGTGTAAAAAATTACCCAAATAGAGTCAAATTTACTTTTAGTGCGAGGTAACCATGTAACGAAATCCATATTGAATGCTTCCCATTTCCACATAGGCACAACTATCTCTTGAGTTAGCCTACTAGGTTTCTGATGTTCAGCTTTTACCTGCTGGCAATTAGGATACATCGCTACAAACTCTACTACACCTTTCTTCATTCTAGGCCACCAATATATTCTCTTTATATCATGGTACATCTTTGTCGAACCCGGATGAAGAGTGTAGCGAGAATAATGTACCTCTTCCATAATCTACTGGCGAAGCCCTGCTATATCTGGAATACAGAGTCAACCTCTGAATCTCAAGACACCGTCTCCTGTTAACTCAAAGGATGATAGTTCGCCCTGCTGAACCTTGTGTTTGAGCTGCACTAGGATAGGGTCCTCATACTGTCTCTCCTTCACCTCCACAACTAGAGATGAAACTGTTGTATTCTTAATCATGACCCCGCTATCCTTTGAATCTACTAGTCGAAATGCTATATTGGTTGATTGGTGCAGCTCTCGAGTCATTTTTCACTGCCCTGGTCTTAAATATTCTAAGTTTCCCATGGATCTGCAATTGAGTGCATTGACAACAATATTAGCTTTTCCTGGATGATACAGGATATTCGCGTCATAGTCTTTCAACAACTCTAACCGTCTACCATGTTGCCTCGAAACATAGGTAATTACTTTACCATGTTGCATCAGAACACATCCTAACCCACTACCTTAAGAGTCACAGTACACATCATAGCCCTCTAAACCCTCTAGCAAGGCTAATACTGGTGCAGAAGTTAGTCTGTTTTTCAATTCCTGGAAACTCTGTTCACAAGCCTCAGTTCACTGAAACTTAGCTATTTTCTGAGTTAGCTTCGTTAATGATGCTGAGAGGGAAGAGAATTCTTCCACAAACCTTCTATATTACCCAACTAATCCTAGGAAGCAACGAACCTTAGTTGGAGTTGTGGGTCTGGGCCAAGTTTTTACAACCTCAATTTTCTGCGAATCCACCTAAATGCCTACATCTGACACAATATGGCCCAAGAAAGCCACATAATTTAACCAAAACTCACATTTAAAAAAACTCTACATACAACTTGGTGATCTCTGAGGATCTGGAGTACTATTTGCAGATGAATTGAATGTTCAGCTTCTGAACATCAATGTACCAAAATGTCATCAATGTATAACAAATCTAGAAATGGCCTGAATATATTGTTCATAAAATCCATAAATATTGCTAGGGCATTTTTCAACCAAAAGACATAACAAAGAATTCAAAATGGCTATATCTAGTTCTGAAGGCCATTTTCAAAATATCCTTCTCCTGAATCCATACCTGGTGGTAACCTAACCTTAAACCAATCTTTGAGAAGTATTTCGCCCACCTGAAACTGATCAAACAAGTCATCTATTCTTAGTAAAGGATACCTATTCTTGATAGTAACTTTATTTAACTATCGATAATCTATACACATTCGTAGCGAGCCATCTTTCTTTTTCACAAATAGGAATGGAGCATCCCACAACAAAGCACTAGTCCTAATAAAATCTTTATCTAAAAAGTCTTTCAACTTATCCTTCAATTCTTTCAAATTGGTAGGGGCCATTTTGTACAGAGGGATAGATATGGGTTTAGTATCTGGTAGCATGTCGATGGGGAAGTCAATTTACCATTCTAGGGGAATACTAGAAAGCTCATCCGGAAATACATCTGGGAACTCACTAACCATCAGAATAGACTGAAGAGTCGTGGGTTTTGCCTGTGTATCCCGAGCCCTGACAATATAATAGGTATAGCCCTTTGCAATCAACTTTCCTGCCTGCAGTTAGGATATAAACTTACCGTACGGCGTAGGTGCATCTCCTTTCTATTCCGATACCACTTTCTCCTAGAAAGTGGAATCTAACAATCTTTATCCAGCACTAAACATTGACATAACATGGCGCTAGCCAATCCATACCCATAATTACATCAAAATCAATCATTTGTAGCTCCACTAGGTCTGCAGAGGTTTGGCATCAAACAATTTATACCGTACAACCTCGATAAACCCTTACGGCAATAATAGAATCACCAACAGGTGTAGATATAGGAAAAGGTCACTAACGTAATTCTAGTACTATATCAAACATTTGTGCCACTTAACGGAATAACATACGACAAGGTAGAACCTAGATCTATCAAAGAATAAACTAACTGGGAGCAAACATTTAATGTAACTATCACAACATCTAGTGACGCCTGAGAGTCTTATCGCCCTACTAGTGAATAAGAAAGATTTGAACCACTGCCAGAACCTTATGCCCCTGATTTACCTCTACCTCTCCTACTAGAGCTGAGGTCATGCACCCTATAAAAGGTTCTGGGGCATATGAACCTGTTGAGGACCTATGTTGCTGGTCCCTATCACCCCGGTGTCTAGTCGGACAATCCCTAATCATGTGCCCCTCCTATCCATAGGAATAACAAGCGGTGGAGAAATATATGCATCTCCCTAAATGTCTCTTGTTACGGGTGCTACAATGGGGTATAGCTGGTCTCTTCTGATCTGGACTCCTCTGATGCTATGAGCCTGATGCTCATGAACTTTTGTCGGGGCCTAACTGTCCACAACGATCTAAACTGTTGCCCTGCTGCTACTGAAATGGGGGCCTAGGTGGTCTACCTAAGAAAAGAGGCTTGGGCCCACCCTGAACTTCTGCCTAGAGTCGGGAGCTCTAGCCCTACGATACTGCTCCTGACCTGCCCTGTCAATCACATATTGATGCTGCCTTATTCCCTCTATGTTTTGAGCAAAGGCCTGAATCCGTGAGATATCCGTATTGTCTTGTAATGTGGCTGTGATACAAGATTCCCCATACTCTGGTGCAATCCCCATAATAAATCGATGTACTCTAGCTGGCATAGTATAAACAAATGTTGGCACATACCTGGCCAAGGAATCAAATCTCAACGCATATTCTCTGATGCTCATTCTGTCCTACTCCACATGTAAATATTTCTCTACTCTGGCCTACCAGATCTCTCGAGGCAAATAGTGGTCTATGAAGGCTTAAAAAATGCTAGGCCATGTAGGTGGAGGTGCATATCCGTCTCTGGCCCTTCCCAACTTTCATACCACAAAACTTCTATCTCTCGTAATTGGAACACTACTAACTAAACTGATTCTATGGATGAAGCATCAATAACCCTGACTATCCTCTGTAGCTGGTCTATGAAGTTTTGAGGGTCCTCTCTGCGGTCTGTTCCTGTAAACTGCGGAGGACTCAATGCAAGAAACTTGCGGACTCTTGAGCTCCCGAGCTCCTCAATAGGCTCAGATATAGCTGGTACTACTGGCTGAGGCTGACGCTGGGCAGTCGTCATCTGAACATACACACTACACTTCTAAAATCCTAATATGAGGGCATAGGAGGAACTAGTAGTGAGGTTGATGCTTCTGTTACCCTCGGATATTCCTGGAGCCCTGGGGAACTCTAGGGAGACCGAGATAATATCTCTCTCTCATCCTCAAGCTAGGCTGTCCCCAATTAGGGCACCCTGCTGGTAACCCATCCTGCTACGGTGTCTAGCTCACAACTGGTTGTAGTCCACCTTATATCCGACATCTCTGTAGATAGACAAAACTACATAAACTTAGGGACTCAACCCTAGATAACTCGGCTCTATAGCATGAGCTGAGAAAAAGGAGGGGTAACCATACTATCATGCCTCGTAGCTTCAAGCTTATAAAATGTGGTGCACAACACATTTATAAACAAGACTCTACTAGACACGGCTTGCAGAATCCCTAGGATACGATGTTGCTCTGATACCAAGTTTGTCACGCCCCACCTTGGGAGGCGTAACTGGCACCTCATGCCACACTGGACTCTAAGCTGACGAAGCTAGACATCTACACTTCTGGTATATGCCAATAACACATAATTAAGAAAAAAAGTACTCAATTGGGCCGATAAGGCCACTACTTAATACCTGTAGTAAATCAGCTAACCCAACAATAACAATACTATCAACCTATACGGGCCGACAAGACCACTATGCTCCTAACAGATAACATATCTAGGCCCCACATGGCCAACAACAGATATCATAACACATATAGGCCCCACAAGGACAATTACACATAACTAAACTAAAAACTGTAGTATGCAAGCCTCTAAGAGTATAATATTGGTCGAGATAGGGCCTCTACCTACCCAAAACTATACAACAAAAGATAATCAAACCTTAAACATCTGGCAACTCTAGAAGAAAGGAGATAACCAATCTACTAGGTATAAACAACTATTGAGATGGTCTCGAGCTCTGTCTGTCTAGACCTGCAGGAAAGTATGCAGCGCCCCAGGCGTGGGTGTCAGTACAATATGTACTGAACATGTAAGGCAGTAATTAATGACTAATAGCTGATAAGGAGCTCGAAGTAATCAGTAATAAGGGTCAGAAGTTAACCTACATAATCTCATAATACAGACTATAGCTACCAGGTAATGTACAAATAAGAACCTAACATGGACCCCATAGGCCTGGAAGGTACAAATAGTAACCTATTTGGGCACTTATAAGCCCCGATAAGTGCAAAAAATCCATACTCTTCCTACATGTACAACTATAGGCCCATAGACAAGCTATAACTACGATATACTTGACCTCTGAAGCTGTAACTGAGCCTTCTAGTCTTCTTTGACTGTGTTTGAGCCATCCGGGCTCCTGTAGGTATATCTGATCCATCTGGGCTCCTGTAACTGTATCTGAGCTATCTGGGTTCCTGTAACTGTGACTGTATCTGAGCCATATGGGCTCCTATAACTGTATTTGAGCCATATGGGCTCCTATAACTGTATTTGTTCCATCTGGGCTCCTGTAACTTTATTTGAGCCATCTAGGCTCCTAGCATTGTGTCTGAGCCATATGGGCTCCTATAAATGTATCTGTTAGTGGGAAGAAGTTATACGGTCCTAACAATAGGTAGTTTACCTAGGATAACTAGTCCATTTGGCAACCCTGGTGCCACTGATGGGGAGATAAGGTAATTCTATCATGATTCTAGTCATGTAAGCATCAAGATACGCTAATGGTTTGTAAGCGACCTCTACTACATATGTATAGGCATAGAACAATATATTGTATTTCCCAACTATGCCTTACGCTGCATAACTTAGCAAGGTACGCTAACATCTACCCTCAGGCCTCTGTGACCTCAATACGGTAACCAAGCTGCTAGTCTTCTTAACCAGTAAATAACTAAACAGGGAATCCTTTTATCACCTCTAGCAACAATCAAAACTGAATACAAACTTCCCAACAAGGGATACTATACTATAACCACAATTCACCTCATAACAGCTAACCACAACACTATAAGCAAAAGTTACTACAAGGTATTGATTGTATAAGCTAAATAACTAGGAACTTACCGAGAGGAGTTAGTCTTAACATACCTCAATTGTCAATTTCTGTTCACTCGGACATTTTCAACATAAATTTGGTGATTTCTCTAATTTTCATCCCTTATGCTAAGAGAAGAAATCTATTTTCAATACTAGGAATCGACCAATAACAATAATCTTTAAGCATATTAGATACAATTTAAACTCTATCCAATTCAGCTTAAAGCTTACAAATTCCCAAGAGTTCAGAAGGTAGAAATGCTTACCTATCACTCTTAGACGCTTATGACTCAATTAGAAGTGATTTCTACAACTTTTACTTGACAGGGCTCCGACAATCCGAGTGAGATTTCAAGAAATAATTCCGTAGGGATGTTCTTCGTAGGCCAAAAACTAGTTACCAAGGAAAAATTTGAAATCAGACGAGGTTTGGTAGCATAATTTGACTTCTACTTGAAGAAATTCTCGTAAATAAATTTTCCAAGACGAGCTGCTAATTCAGGGAAATGCTTGAATGAAAATCATTTCACAATTTAACTTATATATAGTGAGGCGGTGGCCAGGGGTGCGCAACGCGCCTCCCATAGCACCGGAGTAGAGGCCCGACGTTTCGCTCCGTTAGTGAAAGAGGGGTGCACCACACAACGCACGTAACGCCTGCTCCCGGCTCCTTTAAATTTTCGCTCTGTAACGCGCACGCACGCCCCACTCTTAAGCCTTCTCCCGTATGTCATACTCTAAACACTCTCAATAAAAACACGCGCATGGCGGTTAATACATATAAACTTACGAGGTGTAACATCGCCCCAGAATGTGATCAAAATCTCTTCCAAATGAAGAGCCATATAATGAGTCATTGTTGGTTTAAATGAGTGGAACCAATAACTCATTGTCCCTTCTAGTAAGTCGTTGTTCCCATTCATTACCAAGCCTAGAAAAACATCCAAGATTTCTAGTAGTGACGACGAACAGTGACAACCACCTATTGTGTCAACCAATGAGTCGTTGTGTCATTTGTTGGACAAAAGTCTAGAACTTGTTCAGAATGTCCCCAGAGACAACGAGCGGAACCAATGACCTATTGGTTCATCAAAATGGGTCATTGTTCCTATCCATGGTTCAGTTCTAGCAGTTGGAATTCTGAGACCCAGGACCAATGACTAGTCACAATGAGTTGTGGTAACCCCCAATGACTTGTTGTATGGTTCGTTGGATCCTGAAGGTTAATTTTCCAGGCATTCCTCTAAGGGAATTTTTGTAAATTTTAGCTATTTTAGATCCTAAGCTACGTCATTTTAGGGTAAATTATCAGGCGTTAAAGGGAGTTAGTCCATTCTTCTCCCTCATTTCTCATAGAATCTCTTAGAAACAAAACATAAGAAACCAGGATGTCTTTCCCGTAAGAGCTAGGGTTTTATTTCTTCTCCAGATTTCCAAGAGCTTCATCAAGGGATTCTTCTATAGGTATGTGGTAGTTTAACAAGGAATTCTTCCATCCTTGTGTCCCAATAATTTCTCTCAAAAACATATTATATTCTAGCCGTGCAAGAATCATGAATTAGGGTTATCTTTCAGATAAATTATGGGTGTTCCTAAACTCCAATTGTCTAGTTAATTGTCATCACCCTAGAATATGATTGTTATGTTTTTGATGCGGATTTGATTTTATGATCTTCTCTCTAGTTTATTATGATTTAGGCTGATTCTTGCATGATTTAGAACTCAGACAGGAATGTAATTTTGTTATGGTAAATTTTACTCAAATTATGAATGTTCGTATAGATACATGAACAAAAGTTAATGTTTTAGTATATTCAATCATAGAATTTCAATCAATATACTAGTATTTTTCAGAAATATTAGTTGATTGGTTTGACTTTTATCAATTTTTGAAAAACTCAGTAGTATCAATTTATCATCTTGTCAGTTGTTCTTTAGACCATTACGATGCTTTCAGATAAAGAAACTCTGATGAGTCATAGAACGTAGTTTCTTTTAGGTCCTTAAACTCTCAGACCACTTCCAGATAAGTAGTTTTGAATTAGTCTTAGGACATCAGTTTTGAGCTATCAACACAGTTAGACACATTTAAGATTTTCAGTGGGAGTAGTACCTAGAACAGAGCAAGCTAGGGTTCAGCACACTCAGGTTCCCAGAACTACGTTGCCATCATATGATATTAGCCCGAATGGGCCCTAGACAATGATCATCAGTTCAGCCACTATATCTTGGCAAGGTATGGTAGGCCATCTCCGATGGGGAGTATATATCGGACTCCATGTTTAGCTCACGTGGTTACATATCAGTTATTGTCTCTCCCATAGTAAATCATAGTCTATAGTTTAGTTCATTCTTCCAGACAGGATATGTTTATGACCTTTAGACAGTTACTAGTACTTATAGTATTATTAGACTTTCAAATTGTTTCAGTACTTACGAATCTAGATATGGTATTTGCATGTCTTGTTAGTATAGTTTACAGATATTCAGTATTATTATGTGTTAGTTTCACTCATATACTTAATACTTTCAAATAACTAATCACATAATTTTATGTGCTATATCGTCTTATGATATAGGCTTAGGTACTCAGCCTCCGCACCGTAGTTAGACTCTCTCGGCGATATCCCAGCAACTTCAGTGGTAAGTCCTCATCTATCGAGGACCGGAGTTCCATCTTCAGTTTTATTTATTTTATTTTAGTTCATACATTAGAGTCAATTGAGGGTTTGTCCCAATAACTCATCAGTTCATTTTAGAATGCTTTCAGACAGTATTTATAGATTCAGGTTGGGTTTCAGATTGTGTTTAGATTTTGTCATTATTTAGTATAGTTTATTATGTTGTCAGCTTCTACTTTATCATGATTATTTTATGAAGATTAGTCTTAGTAGAAATATGCTTTAACATGGTTTTCTTGGGGTCACCTGTGATCCTAAATATCATGTCGCATCTAAGGTGTGAACTCGGGTCGTGAAAAAATTGGTATTAGAGCTAGGTTTAGATTGTACTTGGATGTCTGAAAGCTGCATCATGTAGAGTCATTTCATGGGTGTGAAATGCACCACATTTATGAGGGGGAGGCTACGAGGCGTTTTTAGGAAAATTCCCTTCTCGTGCTTTACTCTTTTTGTTTAACAATGCCTCCAAAAAGGAGAAACAAAAAGAGGATCGAAAATGCTAACCGACCATCCCCACTAGCTCCTGCAGCCCTTCAAGACGACCAGGTGTCCCGCACAGAATTTCGAGCTGCTATTCAGATGATGGCCCGGGAAATGAAAAACCAGGTTAATTAGTAGGTCGTTGTACCAGTTAAAACAAATGGATCTTGTAATACCCCGAAAGCCCAAAGATCAAACCTGAGAGTGGAAAAGGAAAAAACTGGAAATATGGCACCAGGTCACAAAATGAGTCATTCTGTGTCCCGTGGGGTAGATCACGAGTCGTGAAGTGACTCGCAATGAGGTACAGGACTTAAGTTAGAATTTTTTATTTAGAGAATCCCTACGGACCTGACCATGAGTCGTGGTTAGTCCCCACAACTAATTGAGTCAGTCGTGGGAAAGAATTATGAGAAGGTGAAGAAAAAGAGTTAGTGTACCCTACAGTTCATCACCATGAGTCATGGTCGGACACCACAATTTGTGGGGTGAGTCGTGGTCATCTGGTTGCTTATGGTTTGAGATTTTAGGGAGTGATGGTGACGAGTGGTGACCATGAGTCGTGGTCACCAGTAACGACTCGTAGGGTCCCTCGTGACGAGCCCCAGGTGAGTTATTGGACAGTGCACTTGACAACTGATGCCACGAGTCATGGTCTTGGGTAACGACACGTCCAGTCCCTCGTTGGGACTGGCAATCAGATTTTTGCGGCGAATTTATTAAGGGTATTCTCATCATTCCTAAGCCCTAGGGTCCTATACTATGTTGTTTTAAGGTATTTTTAGGGTGTATTAAGGCACATTAAGTCATTCTAGCTTATTCAAAACTCATGCATTCAAATTTCTAGAGTGTAGAGGGTGATCAAGCATAAAACCCCAAGGTTCTTCACCAATTGTTCTTCAATTCCTCTTGAGCAAGTAAGGGAGTGATATAATCCAAGTCTCTCAGGTATGTAGGATTATGAATGGGTGAATTAGTTCACACCCATGCCCAATCTCTCTCTCTAAATCATGAAAATTCAAATGTTGATTCTATGTGGTTTTAACCCAATGCATGAAATTCCTAATTCTCTACATGGGTATGATTTAAATATGTTTCTAATAGTGAATTATGATTTATGGGAAAGTTTTACATTGTTTTCAATTAAGATCATATTTCAAGCTTTATAAATTAAAATGCCCAATTATGAGAAATTCATGAAAGTAGAGATTTATGATGAATGTTCAAGTATGATGAAATATTATTGATGAAAATCATGTTTTTAAGTTACCAATGTTTATAGTCATGTTTTCAAGTGAACTGAGTATTTCAAAGAATGTTAAAGTATTGGGCAATGCCTACATGTTAAAGTATGATTTATGATTTCCTGAATTAAGATTACCACATGGTTTTGGAGCGAAGACTCCCAATTATTTTCAGCTTGTGGTATGGTTGTAGCTAAAGCTTCTGATTTGAGATGTATTTGATTATTTAGCTTCGTCCATAGACGATGGTAAGCTTCGTTGAAAAATAATAGAGACTATATGCATGTTTTTAGGAGTAGTGTCTAATAACGAGTAGGCTAAGGGTCGATAAACCTATGCCTCGGAACTATGCGCTAACGTAGGTTAATTCTTATATATATATACACACACACTACTTTGGGACCTCCCTTGTGAGCTATCCCCTACCCCGATTAGGCCTTGAGCTTGATATCAATATCATGGTATCGTCCTTAGCCCTGGAAAGGCTTTGAACGGCTCTACCCACTTGAGTGTGATAGTTGGGACCATGTAAGCTCTATCGTGGTATGTCAGTTAAAAGACGAGTATCCCATTATTCCTCATGATTTCAGCTATGCATGTTGATCATTAATGATATATATATATATATATATATATGTTCTAAGCGGTTTGACCCAATGTTGTCTTTGCCCTTATGATTATCGGATTTCATCTTTGAGTCTCAATTTCATTTATATTATGTAATGTTGAGATCATGATTTCAAAATAACATGCAAGCTCTACTCTCAATTCTTATTTTGTTATGTTTTATATTATGCACGCTTTTGAGTTTTACTTATTTAGAGGTTTTACTTACATTACATACATAGTACATTAGAGTACTAACCGCATACTCTATGTTGTATCGTTTCCATGATACGAGCTCCAATATTTAGACTAAGTCCCGCCACTAGCCAGCTTTCGGAGTTAGCATCAGTCCTTGTTGGTGAGTCCTCATCTTTCGAGCCCCTCTTTATTTTGATTATGATTGAGTATATTCAGTTTTGAGCTTTTGCGAGTTAGTTGGGGTCTTGTCCCGTCAACTCATGAACTTAGAGCTTTTCAGACAGAATGTAATAAGCTTCAGATTCGTGTGTATTTTTGATGTGATGCTTATTCCAGGATTTTCTAAGTTTATCATGTTGATATATCATTGTTATGAAATAGTTAGATGTATGTTCATGTCATGGGATTGACTTGGAGTCTCTCGGGGTTCCTTTTCCGTGTCACGATTTGGGCCTATGCTCGAGTCATGACAACCTTGGTATCAGAGTAAAAGGTTTGAATTGTCCTAAATTTATTTGAGAGCGGCGTCAAGTAGAGTATTTCTCATTGGTGTGGCATTTCCACACTTATGACGAAGAGAGCACGAGATGTTTAGTAAATGTTCCCTTGCTTTCATGATCTGTGTCATCGATGAAGTGTCCCCCTATCCTTCTTCCATTGCTATTCGTGATTGCAGAATCATGGCTCCCCACAGAGTTAACGTAGGAGGAATGGAAATGGAAAAGGCCATGAGGATGGAAATGGAGAGGGTACCAGCAAGCCCCCACCCGTGCAAGGGCACCATACACAGCTGGTTGCCTATGTTAAATTTAGGGCATCTATTCGGATGCTAGCACGAGCCTTGTCCACTCATGTCAACTAAGAAGCAATGGTGCATGTTCCACAACACGAAAATGCTGCGGCAGCTTGGAGTCAGAGATTTCCTAGGGAATGAACTCGCCAGAGTTTCCTGGTTCAAAGGTGGACAAGGATCCACGTGAGTTTATGGTGTAAATATCACACTGAGTAATGGGGGTGAATGGAGTTGAGTGAGTTGAGTTGGCCTCATATCAGCTAAGGGTCGCACACATCTGGTTTCGATAGTGGAAAGATAGTAGGGTAGGTGGAGGCAGGCCCTATCACTTGGGAGGAGTTTGAAGTTGCTCTAGATCAAATTTTCCCTCGTGAGATGAGAGGGAGTTGAAAGTAGATGAGTTCGTTGTCTTAGAAGTAGGGGAGATAGGATTGTGTAGGAGTATGCCCTTGAGTTCACTCATCTGTCAAAGTATGCCCCAAGTTAGTGGTTGATCATAGGGCGCAAGAGTGACAGATTTCTTCATGGGGTGGTGGATTACATAGACAAGGATTGTAGGAATGCGATACTACATCGGGATATGGATTTCCTTGGATATTCTTATACGCCCGGTAGATGGAGGCCGCACATATGAGCAGAGAGGCCAAGAGGGCCACGATAGATAGCTATGAATTCTCTCAGCCGAGGCCAGGGTGAGTACTGACAGCAGACCCACCGAGAGATCTTGACCCTAGCATCTTCGGCGATGGGTATGCCATCCAAACCTAGGCATGATCGGAGGCGGAGCATCAAGCTCGAGGGCCCAAGTAGTAGGCCCACCCAGTTCCTAGTATCCCAACTTGTAGTAGGTGTGGTCAGGGCACACAGGTCAGTTCTTAGTGGTACAAGTGCTTGCTTCCCGTGTTAGAGCTTGATCATATGCCAAAAGATTGCCCAGCAACTAGATAGGGCCATGATGGGGAGCAGGCCCGGCTTCCAGGTTCGAGGCGCTCCACCCAGCAATACTCCAGCCCAGCAGGGCATCTACTAGCACTGGTGGCGGCCAGCGCCAAAATAGATTCTATGTCTTAGCATCTCGCCGGGCGAGAGTGCTCCCCCAATGTGATTCTTGGTATGTTGCGAGTTTTCCATATTGATGTATATACTTTGTTGAATCCAGGAGATACTTTTCTTTTGTGGAAACTTACATGGCTGTCAGTTTCAGTTCAGTCGAGATCATCAAAACCCTTCTCAGTCTCTACCTAGTAGGTGATTCAATTGTAACTAGATGGGTGTTTAGAAGTTGCTTGGTCACGGAGTCCTTTAGAAAGTCACCTCGGTAGATTTAGTAGAGTTAGAAATGACCTATTTTGATGTTATCTTCGTACGGATAGACTATTTGCAGTTTATGCCTTAGTTAATTGTAGAACCTGAGCAATAGGATTGATTTCCGGGTGAGCAGTCGGAATTGGGCAGTAGTTTAGTTGTTCCTATAGGACCTTTCATTTCCTACCTTAGGGATAGAAAGATGATCTCTAATGGTTGTGTCTACCATCTAGTTAGGGTTAAGGATGTTCTGTTCGAGACCCCGACTATCCATTCAGTCTTAGTAGTATGTGAGTATCCATAAGTCTTCCCAGTTATCTCTGGGGAATCCCTCACGAGTGGGAGATTGATTTTGGTAGTGATCTTCCAATATGCAGCTATATCTATGCCTCCTATAGAATGGCTCCAACTAAGCTAAAGGAGTTGAAGGAACAGTTCAAGGATCTTTTGGATAAGGGTTTCATCAGACCACGCAAATCTCTACGGGGTGCACTAGTTCTCTGTGTGTTTGAAAAAAGATAGTTCTCTTTGTATGTGCATTGACTATTGGCATTGAACAAAGTCACGTCAAGGCATAGATACCCTCTACCCAGGATTGATGATCTGTCTGACTAACTTCGAGGGTGCCAAGTACTTTTTGAAGATAGATCTCAGAATCAGTATACCTTCGGCTTAGGGTTCGGGAGAGTAACATTCCGAAAACAGCCTTTAAAACTCATTATGGTCGCATGAGTTTGTAGTTATGTCTTTTTGGACTAATGAATGCTCCTGCAGCTTTTATGAACTTGATGAACAGAGTGTTCAAGCGATACTTGGATATGTTTGTGATCATGTTCATTGATGACATCTTGATATACTCTCGGAGCGAGGAGGATCATGTCGTTCATTTGAGAGTGGTGCTACAGACTCTCAAGGATTTCCAACTATTATAAATTTAGCAAGTTTGAGCTTTGGTTGAACTTAATGCCGTTTTTGGGCCATGTATCAAGTGAGGCATAAGGTGGACTTTCGGAAAATAGAAGCGATGAAGAAATTGGCCTTGATCGGTGAATCCCTTTGAGATATTCGGAACTTTTGGGCTTAGCCTGGCTACTATCGAAGGTTTGCTGAGGGCTTTTCACCTAGTACAGCATCGTTGAGTAAAACTAACCCAGAAGAAGGTGAAGTTCCAATGGTGAGGCTTGTGAGAGGACCTTTCGGGACTTGAAAGCTAGACTTACCTCGGCAGGTGTTAACCCTACCGAGGAGTGCGTGGGTTTTGTAGTGTATTGTGATGCTTCGAGGATTAGACTTGGTTTCCTATTGATGCATCATGACAAAGTCATAGCATATGCCTCCAGGCAGTGAAAGTTCATGAGAAGAATTACTGAGCCCATGATGTGAATTGGCGCGGTGGTATTCTCCTTGATGATATGAGGCATTATTTGTACCGAGTCCATATAGATTTGTTTACGGATCATAGAGTTTACAATATGTTTACCTAGAAGGATCTTAATCTTTTGCAAAGGAGGTGGTTGGAGCTACTTAAGGATTACAACATGAGTGTCCTTTACCATCAGAATTAACGCTAATGATGTAAGAAGACGCGCAGTAGATATACATGGAGAGTGTGTCCCACATGGATTGGGGAGAAGGCCTTTGGTGAAGGATGTGCATCGACTTGCAAGGTTGGGAGTTCGCTTGGTTGAATCAGCGTGGTGGCATTATTATTCGGAATAGTCGAGTGTCCTTGGTGACTAATGTAGAGCTAGACAAGATGAGGACCTATTTTGGTAAAGTTAAAGGAGGTCATTCGGAAATTAGAAAGGTAGAGGTCTTCTCCAAAGGGGAGATGGTTTGCTTTGATACCGGGGTCGCTTATGTGTACGAATGTTGATGATTGAGTTCGGATGTTGCATGAGGCTCATAGTTCAAGATATTCAATCCATCCGAGGTTCCACCAAGATGTATCATGACCTACGGGGAAGTCTATTGGTGGAATGGCATGAAGAGGACATAGCGAAATTTGTGGCTAAGTGTCCAAACTGTCGGCAAGAGAAGGTTGAGCACGAGACACAGAAGGTGTGCTCAAACATATTAGCATTCCTACTTGGAACTGAGAAGAGATGAAATATGGAATTCATAATCGGTTTGCCTCGCACCCACCGACAATATGACTCCATTTGGGTTGTTGTAGATAGTATGACAAAAGCCTCTCATTTTCTGCAGTCAAAACCACAGATTCGGCAAAGGATTATGCAGAAACTATCATCATATTAGATAGAGGTGCCCAATTTACCTCTCGGTTTTGGAGAATTTAGTTTCAAAAAGGACTTGGCACTCGAGGTTAAGCTCGGTACAACATTTCACCGCAAACGAATGGTCAGGCGAACGGTTAATTCAGACTCTTGAGGACATGTTGAGAGCATGTGTGATCAATTTCAGGTAGTTGGGATGACCATTTGCCTCTTATTGAGTTGCGCCACAATAACGGCCCTACCATTCCAATATCCAGTTGCCCCATTTGAGCCTCTCTATGGCGAGGTGATATAGATCGCCTATTCGCTGATTTGAGATTGGTGAAGCTGAGATGATAGGACCAGATTCGGTCAATGAGGAAATTTAGAAGGTTTAGCTCATACGGGACAGGTTAAAAACATCTGAAAGTCACCAAAAGTCCTATGCCGATGGAGGAGGAGAACTTGAGTTTGAAGTGGATGATTGGATGTTTTGAAGGTGTCTCCCATGAAGGGAGTAGTGAGGTTTTGGAAGAAGGAAAACTTAGTCCTCATTATGTTGGCCCCTACCGGATTATGAAGCGGGTTGGCAAGGTAGCATAGCAATTGGAGTTGCCCTCAGAAATTAGCTTATGTGCATCACATTTTCATGCTCGCTCTTAAAAATTGTCGGTGATCCAACTTTAGGTTGTCCCGGTGGGCTTGATGTTGGTGAGAGACAACCTTAGTTATAAGGGAGGTTCCGGTGGAAATACATGATCATTAGGTTCGAAGGCTAGAGAAACAAGAAGTATCTTGATTAATGTTTTATGGAGGAACCACCATGTTGAGGGGAGCTAAGTGGGAAGCCCAGCGAACCATGATGTTTGCGTACCCATATTTATTCTCTACGGCTCAGTTTCCGACTTAAGGTATCAATTTTTCCCCGGTACTCTATTTAGTTTTTCATGTTCGATTCATGTGCCCAAGTTTCCTTTATGTCAGCTGTATGTATGTATGGTTCGTGGTCGGTTTAGCCATGTTCGGTTTAGAGTAGTCATTCGGTCACTTTTTAGCTTAAATGATCGATATTTGAATATGATGATTGCATTTCTTTGCTTTTATGTATGACTTTCAACATTCAAGGATGAATATTAGAAGGGAGATATTATATGCCAGCCCAAAGATCAAGCAGGGAGTGGAAATGGAGAATTTGGAAATGCATGACAGTCCTTGAGAGCAGTTGTTTTTGTGATAGCAGGGTGAACCACTAGTCGTGAAGTGACTGCAAGCGTTTAGGTACAGGACTTGAGTTGGAATTTTGGATTTTGGAATCCCCCTGAGACCATACACGGTCGTGGTCAGTCCGCACAACTCATTGAGTCGATGCATTGGGGAAAGGATTATGGGGAAGGTGAAGAAAAGGTGCCAGTACACCCTGAGGTGTCTGCATAGCCATTGTCGGACATAAAGTAGTGGGATCAGTCGTGGTCAGCCGGTTACCTATGGTTTGAGATTTTAGGCGATGAAGGTGATAGGTCGTGACCACGAATCGTGGTCACCAATAATGATTCATAGGTCCCCATGATGAGACCCGGAGGTGAGTTATTGGACAATGCATGACCCGATTGATGCTACGAGTTGTGTGGTCTTGGGTAAGGCTTCGTCTAGTCCTTGTTAGGGCGCGATCGAATTTTAGCAATGAATTTATGAAGGGTATTCTCATCATTCCTAAGCCCTATGGTCCTATTCTACGTTGTTTTAAGCTATTTTGGTGTATTAAGATAGGTTAAGTTCATTCTAGCCTATTCAATACTCATGCATGCAAAGTTCTAGAGTGTAAGAGGGTGATGAGCATAAAACCCCAAGGTTCTTCATCAATTGTTCTTCAATTCCTCTTGGGAAAGTAAGGAGTGATAGAATCAAAGTCTCTCAGGTATGTAGGGTTGAGTAGGTGAATTCGTTCACACCCATGCCCAATCTCTCTCTCTCTAAATCATGAAAATTCACATGTTGATTCTATAGGATTTTAACCCAATGAATGAAATTCCTAATTCTCTACATGGGTATGACTTAAATGTGTTTCTACTAGTGAATTATGATTTATGGGCAAGTTTTACATTGTTTTCAATTGCAGATCATGTTCTAAGTTTAATAAATCAAAATGCCCAATTATGAAAATTTTGAAAGTTGAGATTTATGATTAATGTTCAAGTGTGATGAGATATTATTGATAGAAAAGCCTGTTTTCAAGTTACCCATGTTTATAGTCATGTTTTAAAGTGAATTGGTGGTAAAGCATGTCAAGTATTGGGCAATGCCTACATGTTAGCGTATGATTTATGATTTCTGAATTAAGCTTACAACATGGTTTTGGGCGAACTCCCAATTATTTTCGGCTTGTGGTATGGTTTGATCTAAAGTTCTCATATATGATTTCTATTTGATATATTTGATTATTGAGCTTCGTAAATATACAATGGTAAGGTTCGTTGAAAAACGATGGAGAGCATATGAACATTTTTGGGAGCTAGTGTCCAAGCAGGGTAGGCTAAGGGTCGATCACCCACATGCCTCGGAGACTACGCGCCAACGTAGGTTAATACTTATACATATATATATAAATAGATAGATATAGATATAGATAGATATAGATATATACACACACACTACTTTAGTACACCTCTCTTGTGAGCTATCACCTTTAGTAGGCCTCGAAACGTGTCTATATCATGGTATCGTCCTTATCACTGGAAAGGCTTTGGACGGCTCTACCCACTTGAGTGTGATAGTTGGGACCACGTAGCTCTATCGTGGTATGTCGGTTAAAGAGAGCCTCCCCTTTGTTCCTCATGATTTCAGTTATGCATGTTTATATGTTCTAAGGGTTTGACCCAATGTTTGAAACTTTGCCCCTTATTCTCAGTTCGGCTTTGGTCATTCGATTCCGTTATGATGTTATGTAATGTTGAGATCATGATTTTTTTAGAAAAATAGCATGTAAGCCCTACTCTTAGATTCTTATTTTGTTATGTTTTATATTATGCACATTTTAAATGATTTTACTTATTTAAGCGGTTTTACCTTGCATACACGGTACATTCCGGTCTTGACCGCATACTCTATGTTGTATTGTTTCTTGATATAGGCTCCGTCTTGAACTCCCGGTCTCGCTACTAACCGGCTTTCGGAGGAGCATCGGAGTCCACTGTTGGTGAGTCCTCATATATCGAGGGCCCTCTTTATTTTAGTTATGATTGAGCATTTTTAGTTTTCGGTTTTGGCGAGTTAGTTGGGGTCTTGTCCTATCAACTAATCAGACTTAGAGGCTTTTTCAAACAAAGAGAATGTAATCAGCCCCGAGATTCGTGTGTATTTCGATGTTGCTTATTTCGGACTTCCGCTAAGTTTTATCTTGTTAATCTATCATTGTTATGAAATTGTTATATATATGTTCATGCCATGGGTTGACTTGGAGACTCTCGGGGTTCCTTGTCCCATGTCTCGATCCGAGCCTATGTTCGGGTCATGAAATTTCTCACGGTTTTGCCGAGATTCTAGGATTTCACTCTCGGATGTATCCCTAGTATTTCACGGGTCTAAAATAGATGAACATAGAATTCGGTAAATTCATAAGATCACCAATATCATAGGTGTTACCTCTGCCCTTAAAGTGTTGATCTAGTTGTCTATAAGTTGAAAGGGAATTAGATTGATTTGGTACAAGCAATGGAAGGAGAGAAATCAAAATGGTGTAGGTCTAGTAGATTGGGATGAGTTCGTTACGGCATTCTTTGGATAAGTTTCTTTCCCCAGGAGTTAAGGAAGCTAAGGCTAGCGAATTTTGAACTTGAGAAAGAACGGCATGACAGTACGGAGTATGCCTTTGAAGTTCATTCGATTAGAAATTTGCTCTAGAAATGTTCTTGAGGCGGGCTCCGATTCTTAAGTTAGTTGTGGGTCTGAGACTTGGTGGTAAAGAAATGCAAGACCCCATGCTTATCAAAGACATGAGCCTATCTAGTCTCATCATTCATGCACACAACAGCTAGAGGCAAAGAAGTTGAAGAAGATAGAGAGGAAGTAAACGGGCAGGAAACAACTCGGTTTATTATTCCAATGAGAGGTCGAGGTGATTATGTCGCCCCTAACGGCGAAGTAGAGGCCTATAGCACCTTCCTCAGCCAGTTCTCCATCTTCTAGGCCCCGTAAGTATAGAAGAGGTGGGACATCATGCTCTAGTCCCAGAGCCATATCTCCGGCAGCCGCATTCCAGCCTATCCTAAGTGCAACAAGAACCATCTGGGAGTCTCGTACGAGCAAAGATGGTTGTTTGGGTGCGGCCGGTTGGATCATAGATTGAGGATTGCCCGTTAGTAGGACGGGGGGAAGGCCTAGTCCGCCATGGCAGCAACTGCGCTAGGTCATCGACTCAACAAGGTACCACCTCAATTATAGGTGGCGGTCAATGTAAGCTGTTTCTATACTTTATCTTCGAAGGACGGAGAACTTATACGACATAGTGGTGTATGTTATGTCTCTTTCAGATATATTTGTATGCTTTACTAGATCCAGGAGTCACCCTTTCCTTCGTGACTCCTTACATTTGTTGTCAGTTTGATATGAATTGAGAATTCCTTTCGAGCCATTTTCGGTCTACCTGCGGTTGGTGAGTCGGTTAGAGCTATCCAAGTGTACGAGGATTGTCAGGTCACGGTGTTGCACAAAGTCACCTCAATTGATCCAGTACAGCTAGATATGGTCGACTTTGACCTTATTCTTGGAAAGAGGATGCATTCTTTGACCTTATTCTTGGAAAGAGCATTGCATTCTTGTTATGCTTGATTTGATTGCAGAAATAGGGTCGTTGGGTTTTTGTTTCTTCCTCCTTTTTTCATTATGGCGCCATCTCCAATCGAGAGATGTGAGTGAGTAACGTTTTCAAGGGATCAAACCCTTTATTCATTTTGTTTCCCTTTTTAGGTCCAAGGCCTATTTGTTGCTTAAAAATCTTTGTGTTTGAAGAATAAAAAATAAAAAGAAAAAGCATTTGGGAGAGGGAAATAAAAGGAAGAAACTGACAGGAAAAATTCACTTGGGGTGATGGGGAAGGGAATATGTTTGCTCAGGAAATGTTGGAGGTTTTAGGTAATGAAAGATTTGACGGAAAGTTTAGTTGTATTGCATACTAAGTATTGTTTGGATATATAATAAACATTTCCCCCATATGTAAATTAATAACCACTAAATTAATAAGTAAAAGAAAGATCATACAATTAAACTAACAGTTATCTGTTTTGCGATTTCTCAGGTGCCTTGATGGCAACACCCCAAGTTTCTTAGTCCAAGCCCGGACATGAAATGAAAAACCCGGACAAAGACCGAGAATTTTTTCCTTAGCACGACCCAACCAACGAGTCGTTATCAGTAACAACAACCCTTGTCAGAGTCGTTGTCAACCCTGACAGTTTTCAATCCTCAATTTCAAACAGTGGTATAATGACCCATCGTTGGCAACAGAAAGTCGTTGTGTGTTGCCCATTCTGTCGGCCCAAAATGTGATCAAAATCTTCTTTCAAATGATGATCCATCTAACGAGCCATTGTTGGTTTAAACGACTCATTGTAGGAATTCGTTACAAGGATTTTAGTGGGATAAATTTGCTTCCAATGGCAACGAGTGGAACCAATGAATCATTGTTCCCATTCGTTGACAAGCCCAGAAAATCATCTAGGTTTTTCAATAGTGACAATGAACTATGATAACAAAGCATTGTGTCAACCAATTATCGTTGTGTCATTCGTTGGGGAAAAGTCCAGAACCTATTCAAAATCTCCCCAATGACAATGAGCAGAACCAACGACCCGTTGATTTATCAAACGGGTCATTGTTCCAGTCTGTGGTACAATTCTAGTAAGTGAGATTCGAGACTTAGGACTAATGACTAGTCGAACGAGTCATGGTCACCCCAATAAATTATTGTGCGACCCATTGGATCCCTAACGGTCAGTTTTCCAGACTTTTCTCAAGGGAACTTTTGTAACTTCCAGCTATTTTGGCTCCTAGCTACGCCTTTTTAGGGAAAATTTCCAAGGGTTAAGGGATTTAGTTGATTCTTCTCCCGCATTTCTCACAGAATCTCTTAACAACAAAATGTAAGAATGCGGGTTGTCTTTCCAGCAAACTGAGTTCCATTTCTTCTCCCTTTAGATTTCCAAAACTATCAAAGGATTCTTCTATAGGTATGTGGGGATTCCAGCAAGAAATTCTTCCATCCTTGTGTCCCAGCCATTTCTCTCGAAACCTCTTTACATTCTAGCCATGCCAAGAATCATGAATTAGGGTTATCATTTAGATAAATTATGGGTGTTCCTAAAGAATCAATTGTCTTGCTAATTATTTATCACCCTAGCATATGATTGTTATGTTTTCCATGTGGATTTCATAGTATGATCTTCTCACTAGTTTATTATGATTTAGGTTTATTCTTGCATGATTTAGAACTTAGAGCGGGAATGTTATTTTGTTATGGTAAGTTTTACTGAGAATTATGAATTTTAGTACAAATACATGAACAGAAGTTAATGTTTTATTCTGTTCAATCTCAAAAATTCAGTCAATACTCAGTATACTAGTATTTTCCAAAACTGTTAGCTAATCGGTTGAATTTTATTAGTCTTTTGAGCTTCGGCAAACTCAATAGTATCGGTTTATTAGCTTTTGGTTGTTCTATAGACCGTTACAACGCTTTGAGATAAGCGCTCACAACGAGTCTTAGCACGCATGTTTTCTTTCAGGTCCTTAAACTCTCAGAACACTTCTAGATAAATAGTTCTGACTTAGTCATAGGACATTAGTTTTGAGCTATGCCATGAGTTAGACACATTTAGAATTTTTAGCAGGTAGGGTAGTAGTTAACTCCAAGTGGAGTGGATTACCCTAGCATTTAGGTTCCCAAAACCTACGTTGGCACCATAGGATATTAGCCCGAATGGGCCTAGACAGTGATCCCTTAGTTCAACCACTATATCACAGCAAGGTGCGGTGGGCCTTCTTCGATGTGGTATACATGGAATCCATGTTTAGCTCACATGGTTACATGGCAGGTTATTGTCTCTCACAGCCCTGTAATCTAGTACAATCATAGTCTCAAGTTTAGTGCAATCTTCTAGATATCAGGATATGTTTATGAACTTTGAACCCAGTTACGTACTTACAATTATCGAGACTTTTAGTTATTTGGTACTTACGAATCGAGATATGGTCATTGCATGTCTTGTGATATAGTTCTGAGATATTATTCTTATGTTTTAGTTTCATCTAACATACATAGAACATTCAAAGCAATGATCACATAATTTTATATGCTATATCATTTTGCTATAGGCTTGGTACTCCATCCTCGGCAACGCCCGAGGGTTGGAGCTGCTCGGCGATATGCCAACGGCTTGATTGTGAGTCTCTACATCGCATCGAGCCGGAGTTCCATCTTCAGTTGTATTTATTTTGTTTTAGTTCAGACATTAGAGTTAGCAGGGGTTTATCCCAGCAACTCAACAGTCATTTAGAAGTCTTCGGATAGTATTTATAGATTTAACTTGGGTTTGAATTGTGTTGATTTTTTCATTGTCGGTATTAGTTTACTTCTTTTGACTTCCTCTTTATTATGATTATTTTCAACAAATTTTTCTTAGCAGAAATATTCTTTACCAGGGTTTGCTTGGGGTCACTTGTGATCAAGTACCGTGTCACGTCCAGTGTGAACTCGGGTCGTGACACTTGTATTAGATAAATTTTAAGAATAGTAACTTTAATTACTTGCTCTAGTATTTATAAGAAAAATAGTGAATAAATATAAAGTAAGTAAAAATAGAATTAATAAATACTTCTACAAATATAATTAGATAATAATAATAAAAAATGCCACATAAATAATGTGGGTAATATTTGTTAATATAAAATCGATAAAAAATAAGTAAAATTGTGGTTATGGCTGAGGGCAGAAATTAAGGCTTGAACGGATAAATTGAAGGAAAGAATGGACAAATATGGTATACCAATACATTCAAAAGTATGGGGCATTACCTATCCCCTTGGGATGCATTAGTCCCTAGAATGAATAGGGTGGCTTAAATAAACTAACTCAGTGATTTTCTATAAAATTTGCTAGAGTTTCTTTTGTAAGTATGAAAATTCAAACCTCTTAGATAACTAGAAACATGTATATACAAGCCCTTACATTTACATCTCAATAAGTATAATATCCAAAACAAGTATGCGACAAATAAATATTCCTTCAGGACATTGATGTCTTGAAATTGTGGCACAAAATGACACTTTTAACTTACATATAATGAATGGTTCATAAGCATGTTTGCAAACAAATCTGTGGCGTTTTTATCTTATGTGAAGGTAAAATAGATCTCCGAAATAAATGTTGAAGTTTAGAGATTTAACAGTTGAAAGATGAGTCGCAAAGACATTTGATGGGCCATGGGCTGGTCCATGAATTTTCTTTCAAATCATGGAAAACCTTTAGAAAATCATGAAAATACATCCAATTTAGAATACCCCGTTGACGGCCCATGAAAATAAAGGTTGGGTCATCTGTCAGTCACAAAAAGGTTCTAAAAAGTTGTTAAATTGATAGATATAAAAAACACGACCAAGTCGATGGCCCATGAAATCTTCAACAATTGAAGTGCAGAATTACGTCTCTAATTGGCTGGAACTTCCCCGATCCCTTGAGATGAAATCCATAGGTGGCTTTCACTTTCCATGGACCGTAGTTACGATTGACGGTCTGTGGAAACTTGAGGACTGATGTTTTCCTAGTTTTCTTAGGAGAGGATCGCTATGTTTTAAATAGTTTTAGTAGGGTTTATTGGAATGTTAAGCACTAAACAATATAAAATAGCATCTTTACTTGTTCGTAGTTGAAGAACAACGTTTGTACTTCAATTTTTGAGATTCAAGTGTGATTTCTTGCTTTTGATCATTGGTGCGAACTTGGTTCTTGTTATGATTGTTTCAATACAACATCCTGTTATTCTGTTCATCTATTGTATGTTATTCTTATGACTTATTCCCCGAACTTCAATATGTTTAACAAAATCACGAGCAACTAAATGTCATAACTAGGGTTGTGGGAATGATTGAGTGTGAATAACGAAGACTTAGGGTAAGGAAAATAGTGAGTATTGAAGGTGAATATAGTGGTGTTATTCTATTCACTTTAATTCCTTTTAACGGTTGCAAACACTAAAACATGCTTGTATCTGACTTTTTAAATAAAACTCAAGTTTATACAATGAAAATTTGAGCGACCAACCCTCCTTCGAATTGACTTGAGATCTAACTGAGGTTAGTTAGTCCAAAACTAATGACAAGGAAACAATATATACACCTAAAGTACAAAAAGGATTTGAGCTGTGAAATTTATCTACGTAGGTCGAGAGGCGTTAGATGAACTTAGTTGTCGACTTTGCATTCTTCATAAAAATAGATCAAAATCTAATATCCCTGCTATGTTATAAAGAGAATACGGTCCTAGTTCATTCATATTTACTGGAAAAAAAAAATAATTCTCACGTATCAGTTACTATTGATGAAAGATCTTAAGCTTTATATTTCTATAGTAACAACCCCCCCTTAAAAATATCGACTATCGATTAAATACTCACGATTATTGATTATTTCTCACCTATTCCTTATGGGAATCTAACCCAAACTCGTTGGGTTCCATATTTTATTAACGATCGCTTTATACTTCTTAAGAGGTATAATTTGGGTATATCAAATTTTAACGCCATTGTCGGGGAATACGGTGTGAAGTGATTACTTGATCTTTAAATTCTTCTTATAGTCCTTATTTCAATTTTTTTGTTGTTTTTATTTGTTACAGACAAACATGGCGAACCCTATTGGTTAATTTAATCATCCACTTGCGAAAGAATTAACTTTGAGGCATATTGAAATTTGAAGCTATCGACAAGTTGAGGAGTGATCAATTGGTTGAAAAATTAGAAGGGAGTGAACTTGTCATAGCCAGCTGCGGCAAGATACAAGAAAAATTCTCCACCTTTCTATGGATGACAAGAGGTGCGTAATGTTCTCTATGAGGATAATGTTGATTTGGAGAGGTCAGTTTACTGGTCCCGTAATACCACCACCGGTGCCAACAAATGCAAAGTTTTACATCACTAGCACTATGATGCAATTGCTTGGCATGAAGACATTGATAGCCTGGTTGGAGAGGACCCAGTCGACACATGGTGAATTTTATAGGGATGCATGTGCATATAGGTACCAGGGGTAACTCAGAAGATAATCAGGCTCAGGTTATTTTCTTTCTCCCTTACAGAAATTCAGCTACCTAATGAGTCGATCACTACGGTTGGAGTTAGCCATAGCTTTCCTCGAGAGATTGTTTCCACCATCCGGATTTAGATAAAAATGAATAAATAATTTCAAACAATTGGTGAGTGAATCCATGAAGCATGGCTCAAGTTCAACAAGAAGATAAAATAGTGTAGAGTCGGAGGCTACCGAAAGAGTTCTTCTTGAAATATTTTATAGGTCATTAGAATTCCATAACAAAGTTGTAGGCGCAGAAAACCTTTGCGGAGGTTCTATGCTAGCTCACGTTTGCGAGAGGCAGTGAGATCTCTTGGACAAGATAAGATAAAACCTTGAGCTTGGCACACCCCGGGGAATCGTGCAACTTCTATTAATTATTCTAAGGGAATGACTATGGAATAGAGGAGAAGAGATGAGGAGTGTGACTAGGACATGGCACATTTCAAACACTTGGATATGGCGATCACTAAGCACTTGACCACTCACGAACACACAAAAGTTCAAGCAATTGGCTCATAGGCTACAAAGCATCGCGGTATGATGATTATTACACGGAGTTGGAGAAGAGTACTTTGTCAATAACTAGATGGGGGATTCCGAGCCAACACCTAAGGGTCTAACTAAGAAACTTGGAATCAAGGAAACAAAATGCAGTGACTAAACTACTACGAAAATAATAAGGTACTTGACTTATCAGAATGTCAAGACACATATCATGGCACATAGAGGAATCGAGATAGGTAAAAAAATGACCGAAATGGTGCTTATGTTCCACAAAGTGCTAGAGAACAAGCTGGTAATGAGGCTTACGGTTCCAGGTGGAGGACGTGCTTACCCTAAGCAACATATGGGACATGTTTCTATAGCTTTGAATCAGTTGCAAAAGGGTGCTTTGCCTAGTGATATCGTACCAAATCTTAGAAGTGATGCCCATTACATGGCTATGCTACTAAATTGGAAGATAACGGTTGAAGAACCCAAGCTTGTTGTCAATGACAACGAGAAATAAAGTCGTTGTAGGCAGCGCGGGTCACAAAGAAGAAAACGAGGAAGTCCCAAAAATATATATACCTATGCTTAGGCCACCTCCTACCTTTCCCGGTGCTTAAGAAAGTAGAATACATCGAGAAGAAAAATACTCCAAATTCCAGGAGTCTTGATGGATGAGAGTGAAAAGGAAAACAAGCGGTCAAGATCGAAGCCAGCAATCTCATCAACGATACGGTAAAGAGAAGGAACACCTAAAGCTTTGGATTCCTATTCCAAGGCCACCCGTTCCTTTTCTCAAAGACTTAGGAAGAAGGTTGAAGACGGAAGTTCTAGATATTCATGTCCCCACTAAAGCAACTGGTAGTAGACATTCCATTGGTTGAAGCACACGAGAAAATGCGGATATGAAATGTTTATGAAAGATGTTGTGACTAAGAAAAGGGCGGTGGTGATTATGAACCTATGGATAACTTGCACCTTTGTAGTCCAATTTATTCTCACTCCTTGGTTGGAAGGAGGACCTAGGGCTTTCATAATCCATATATGATCCAGTGCTTCAATTTTGCCAAAGCATTGTGTGATTTAGGTGCAACATCAATTTGATGCCAGCGGTAGACTATAAATAGTTAGGTTTGGGTGTTCCCAAAAAAGCCGAGATATGATTACTCATGGTCAATCTTAGCATAGAGTTACTAGTGGGCGTATTAACAGATGTTCTTCTAAAGGTGGATAAGTTTATCTTTCCAGCGATTTAGTCATCTTAGTTTTGAGGTAGACTTGACGTACATCATCTTTGACGATCATCTCTGAGACACAAGAAGAAAATAGTTGAAGCATGGAAGATGCGAGCTAAAGTTTTGATTGAATGAGGAGGAAATCATGTTCCAGGGTCTGAAAATCTATAAAAACAACCAAGAGATATGAGTGAGTGCTGTTGTGATTGAAGCGGTTGGGGGCGAGGCGAGAATAAAAAGTTCAACCTGCACGATTGGATCCTATTGTCCAAGTTTAGAGTCAAATTGTTCCCATGCAAAGTAAAGTCTGAGTGGTTGGGACATTTTAAAAAATTAATTGCGAATAGTCTCTCATTGGAAAATTGAGCTAGAAATGCGGGATTTTGAGGATCAAGTGAATTGCCAATGTGTCAAACATTATTTTGGGACATAAAAAGAGGTAAAAAGTGGTGTAAGAGGTGTATCTTGATCAAGTCTATGTAGTCAAGATACCTGCATCGTGTCGCGATGTTAAATCAGGTGCTTGTAGGAAACCCATGGGGGTATCTTGATTAAGTATGAGCATTCAAGGTACTCCGCGTTGTGTCGCGACACTAGATTAGGCACTACTTGGAGCAACCTCAAGAATTTGTTGTATATTATATTTTATATTAGTTTTTATGTAATCGGGAGCAATTGAAACTTTTATTTGAGTGTGCAGAGGCAGGGGCTCAATGCATTGTTGCAAGGTGGTAAACTAAAGAGAGCAAGGTAAAAAAACCAACAAAAAATCATGAGTATATCCATGGGAAGCCTTTGTTAGATGGCTCGTAGATCAACCTTTTATTTTTGCGGGGAGAAAATTCCCTAACTCTTAGAAGGTTTTTGACAAGAGACAAGAAGGTTTTTCATTCAGTTGATGGCCCGTCAAATCAATTGTTGAAGTTGAGAATATCCCAAAAATCTTTGATATTTTACGGCGAGAGACCATCGGTCCTTCCCGTTAGAGACGGCGGCTTCGTCCAATCAATCGTGGAAGTTGAAGGTTATGATTAATATTTTGGATGTTTGATGGGGGAAAGGATGGTTTCGTACATAATAACGTTCCATCAATGAGGCCGTGGATCCCCGGTTGACTAAATATGCTATGAGATGATTTCATGGAGGCAAGGGCGACCTTTTATTTGTAAAATTGCATCCTAAGGTTATTCAACTGACATAAGTTTTATTAACCTAACCTGACCATATTTATTTCCTTTCCTTCTTATTCCCTATCTCGTTTGAAAATTCCAAACTCCCAAGAACCCAACTCCACTAACACATCCATGATCCCTCATAAACATGATCTTCCCATTGACCCTTTGAATAAGTCACTTTCAATCTCCAGAGTACATCTCCATTGTTGTCCCAGACCCTATGTTCAAATTCATAAGTCCCAAGCCACTATACACCCACCATTACAGTCTCAAATTCCCAAGGTCCATCATCCCATTACAATAATCATACACTAAAGCAACTTGCGGTTTAAGAAGGAGAAGGACATTTCTTCGCGATAACTTTTGACCTATGTAATCTTCCGCAAACAAAAATCAAAAGAAACAAAGAAGAATGGTTCTTCCTTAGGTACGTGGATCATAGTTATACATATCGTTATGTCACAAAATAAGGCAATTTCTCTCAAGAATTTTCATGGCTCAAATTACAAGCCATTATGAAAAAGGCGGAGTTGGCGATTTGGCTTGTATAACTTTCCACAGTTGTTTTGACAAATCGTCCTCCCTAATGATGGTGTGCTAGCTCATGGTGTAGTATGTCGGTATTCAATTTCTTGGCTTCTTTTGAAAATTCACCATGCCTCCTAATTCCCATGTAAATAGGGGCCATTAACACCCCAGCAGAGCCGAAGGGCAATTGCGACGATTCTGGGATGGGCTGTGAAGTGTGGAAGGCCACAATTGTAGCCTCAGACCGCTAGAGGCATAGATTGAATCTTCAGTCATCTTCTCCTCCATCTAAAAGAGGGAGAAAGAGGCATCTAATATAGCAAGTGCTAGTAAGTCTTGTAATGAGACCTCGACTAGTGACAACGGGAATGATAGTAGGAAGAGCTTATCGGGCAATGAGGCAAGGGAGAGCACCGCGAGAACCCATCTCATTAGGAGACGTGACAAATGAAGATTAAGGGTAAATTGACACACCATAGAGAAAACCTTTAATGGCAAGTCGAGGTATGAGGAGATTTATGTTCTTTGGGGAACTATTACTAAAGGCAATGTTAAAAGGAGTATATTTGAGGAGGTTGAGATACGCTTCTCAAACTTGACTGAATTACCAAATGTAAAGAAGTTGTTTGATTATTACTGGCTTGGATGGTTGAGTGAGTCATCGGGCGAGTATAGCCCTGCCATGGTTTAATTTTATGTGACATATGCCACTACATTGAACAACACATTCAAAAGGGTGACTTCAAAAGGGTCGGCCTCCTTTGGACAAGGTGCAAGTGAGAGGTAGAATGATGGACATCTCAGAGTGCATGATTCAGAGGCTCCTAGTTGACCCTACTTATGAGGCTATAGAATACGTGTGGTGAAATAGGCTGAAAAAAGTATGAGGATCCTACTGAAAGGTTGGGGGCGATTAAGTGGTCGGTCGTTAACTACACTACGAGAAGCGAGCGTATGTTAATGAGGACATGGTAATCATCATGAAAAGTATTTGATATTGTGCCAATGTTCTACTGGGTGATCTACAACTGCGGAATTGATTCCCATTTAGGTCTACATAATTAGTTGATACTAGATCGTACTATGTTGGTGGCTAGCCTTATGTCGAGGTATGTAGTAAATTTTCCCCGATCGGAGTTATGGAAATTCGAGAGAGGATATTGGGTGTGGGACTTTTTATCCCATTTTTCTTGTTTTATAGATAGGTTATGACATCGAGCAGGGGTGCCATTTTTATCGACCATTAATAAAAAAAGTAGAAATTTACCCACATCGCGGGAACATCTCCAACGTACCTTGATGAAGCTAACTCGATTGCTAGGTATTGCAATCGTCCACTGGAGTCCACTTTTCATGGATGTGCAAGAGGTAGTACATCTAGGGAGGTTCCCGTACTAATGGATGAGGGAGCTTGTACCTGGATTGATTCTTGACCACGAGGCGACAATCTTACTCAACTCGCTTTTACATCTACGGTCTTGCTTCCTTCCACCAACAATTAGACCTACAGTTCTAGTACCTATTGTTTTGTTAACTTGAGATTACTTTTAAGCATTGAATAAGCATCTTGAGTAGAACTAAACAAAGAAAAATCTCCTTGTTTAAATGGTTGATCACGATGTTTCTAAATCTATAGGCGCAACACTCGCTCCTATGCTTGAGGTGATACAGGTACTACATGGACAAATGAAGGAATTAAGGAATGGGTTAGTGAGATAAGGGAGGGGACAGACCACAGAATTTGCAGGCAAAGCATTTGTAGAGCTTGAATAGGCCGGGTAGATATTGCCGGCACACAAGCAACACTAGCTTGTTATTTAGGACACCCATAGATCCAATGTCACAAGTGCCTGAGGAGGAGAGGCCACTCATTGACCTATTCGATGAGTCACCCCATGATTAGTGAAGAGGAAGCTTGTTAGTATGATGATGAGGATAGTGAGGAAGGCAAATTTGAGAGAGCACGCAAGAAAGAAAGGGAGGGAGATAAAGGAAGCACTTCGATTCTCTCGTGAGGAGATGCACATGATTTGAGAGGTAGGAGCTTCGACGAGTAGGGAACTAGAGAGTGATGAGCAAACTAAAGACCATGACCCTGAGGTCGAGTCTCCAGACAGCGATAGGTGCATGCGCGGCTCTGCTTCTATCATAGTGGTACCCCTCGCCAAATTGCTGCCTGAGGAGTAGTACTTGAAGCCACGACTTTGAGACTCTACAGCGGTGCTTAGGTACACAGGTATATTTTCATTCCCTTGTTTTAATACTTTCAAGTGCTGAAGACAAAGTAAAACTTTTTAGTGGGGTGGAGCTTGCCTCCCGCCATAAGATCCTTGGATTTTTCATATTATGTTCTTTTTATAAGGGCGTTCTGGAGTGTGTATCAATATGTTTAGATTAGAGCGTTGTAGTTAGGTAAAGAAAATAGGATGAATTAGCAGTTAAAATGTATTAGTGGCACTTTTGAGCATAATTGGATTATGAAAAAAGGAGACCCCTCCAAAAATTAAATGTGTTACATTGTTTCAATATGTTGACTTGCATGGCTCTTTGGTTGATATTTTGTGTATTGATTGCATGGTGATGACTTAAGCTACTAAGCTAACTTAATGATTAGTAGTTGAGTTTAAAAACCCTATGCCATATGTGCTGTGAGCTTGATTACTTAGTCTTGTGATGTCGCCCAAGTGCATGCAATACACACGTGATCGTCAAGCAATATAGGACGGTAGTCCTAATTGTGATCCCTCACGGACATGTCATAACAATTGTTTTAAGGTTATTTTCTTATTTTTCTGTCCTAACAAAAATAGATAAAATGGTGAATGGTTTAAAGATTTAAAATACTAAAAACTTTAAAGAGAGTGAATTAACTAAAGAACTAAGATTGTTGCATACTTAGCTGAACTGAAATGATGGTAAAAATCTAGGGAATTGGCACTTTCGTTTTCGGGTTGAGTTTTCCAAGAAGTGATTACACTAGATTAATTCTTCCTAAGATTGCTAGTTGCAAGTTACTACCATTTCTTTGCCACTCTCCTGAGCATCCAGAACTATCTTATGAACCACCAATGCACATATCCTTGTAGTCGTAGGAGAAACATCAAACAATGGTTATGCCTAGTTGTATTTCAACTAAACAAGATTTAAGTGTATATCCCTATCCTCAGCAACAACAACTTCTAACCATAGCTAATAATGGGGCCAAAAGGAACTTCAATTTCTATTTTATATTTACTTTTAACCCTTTGATTTCAACCAAAGCAAGAATTTACTAACAAGGTGATTAGTCAAATGAATGAGCGAATTAAAACAGTAAATATAAACAACCTTAAATGAAGAATCAAACTAGCATTAATCAGTCTTTCAAATGTCAACCATGAACTATGGCTAAAACCCTAAAAGGGGCGTTTTTACACACATACACAAGCATAAAAACGAAGACATAATCATCATTGAATAAGACGATAAATAAAAGAGGAAACCTAAGTAGGAACTTTTCTCTCCTCAAAGCTTCATTTAACACCTTCTTAGATCAAACAAAAATGTTGAATCATATGCTAAAATTGCCTAGATGTTGTTTATAGGTGAGCCTAGTATTTAGCTTTAAAATAAGCAAAAATTTATTCAAGAAGTGTACGGTGTACCGCATCACCCATAGCCCCACGTTGAGTCAATTTTTCCTCGAAGTATAACTTGACTTCCCACTCAAACCATAGCACCAAGACATTTAGCCAAATTTCTCAACTTCTAAACATCTCGCACCCCACTCTATTGCAGCACGAGTGTTAGTCAAGTCTATCTTTTAAGACCATGGTGCCCCACTACCATAATATTGGGAAAATTTCCTAAGTCTAAGTGGTTTACGAGGCTCAGCGCCCATCCATCTCACCAAGGTGTTAGTCAAATTCTCATCCTCCTTAGCTAAGGACAGCTTTAGCCATCATGAGATAACTTGTTATATTCTCTGGCTTTAAATGTTGGTATACCATGACCATGCTTAGTAGGCTTTTACCAACTCTTATTATCTGAGTATTTTGATTATTTTCACATCTGTTTTATATAAAAGCATCTAAAAACATTTATTTATCTAACAATGACACAAATGTGATTAATAAATTTAAAGGATTATGAACTCAAAACAAGGCTAAATATGGGGAAAAACATGGAAAATGAGCATAAGAATATGCCCAACATCATCTTGCATTGTGCATAATGGAACTGCCCAGTGGTCTTGTTGATGGTGTAAGTTGATCGGTTAGGAA
This sequence comes from Datura stramonium, assembly GCA_018107945.1. Taxonomy (NCBI): domain Eukaryota; kingdom Viridiplantae; phylum Streptophyta; class Magnoliopsida; order Solanales; family Solanaceae; genus Datura; species Datura stramonium. Next base: position 111,822 of record JACEIK010002811.1, on the reverse strand, counting down.
AGGAACATACCTGTTTTATTATCAACTCCACTTATGCCTAAAAAGCTATCTAAAGAAGTAGAAATAACCCACTGATTCCGATATTGAGCCTTAAAGGCATTTGTTTTTTGTTAATTTGCCAATTAGCAGGTCCATACCTTGTCACAAATAGTCCCTATTTTGTCCCTAGTCTCTCCTTGGATACTAATGTGATGATATTTGATAATTGCATTTGATACTTTTAACTATGAATTGATCACGAGTTCTTTAGAAACTTTTGTTAGATTTGATTGTTTTTTGTAGTTTATTATGCGAGGAAAATAAATCAACTGAAGATAGTGTGAAATAGAAAGGACCAGTGGCGGCCTAGTGTGAGACGTCACATCTATCATCGAGCTAAACCTTCTAATACTTGAAAGTGATGAAAACTTTGACAGGGTGTCAACCATGTAGTAGAACATCTGTCCCCATAGCGTCGATATTATGCAATAAAAGTGCAAAGTCAGGAATATTGGATGACCAAAGTGATTGACTATATGCTAGTCAATGGACCGTCAACGTAGCGTCATTACTTGGATAAGGCTGATGGCCTGGCGACGGACAGCATATTGTGTCGGCAGGCGGTCAACAGAGTATCACGAGCGAGGACTCCGAGTTTTGAAGTTTAGCTTTGAATAATCTTCGGCTATAAATTGCGGCTACTAGGTTATTTTTAACATTTGACTTTTGTGGGAAAAATACATCAACTTGTACGTTACTTTCGAAAAGTTCATGAAGAATTATTGTGAGTTACTAGAATTATCGTCAAGGTTTTATCTCTTCATTGTAAGTTAATCTTCTTTGATAAAAATGCATGTTGTTGGGATATCAATTATCGTGGAGTGGCTAAACTCAATTACTAGGGTTGTGATTCCATGCTAGATTAACATAATTGTGTGATTGATGCGTGGATGAGTTTAGGGTATTCGTGTATTATCAATCCTTTCATTATGAATGATTCCTAGTGGTTGCGAACATTAGAATAAACCCTAGGGTTTTTAACTTGCTTAAGTAAGAGGTATAAATCTGGATGAAAATTGATAATAGGGATTCAATATGTTAACCCTTGACGAATAGATTAATGTTGTAATAAGATTAATCGACTTAGGTTAGTATGACAACTCATTGTTTATCAGTCTTAGTTTGATAATATAAGTGATATCTATACAGAAACTGACTATATTGGACGGAGTCATCCAAGACTAACGAGGCTTGGAACACTAGAATCTTAAAACTCTGGTAACTCCTATTCAATAGGTTACTACAGAGCATTCGGAAGGAAGAAAGCGAGACCAAGATATGTGTATCACAAAGCCAGTGGAGTTAATTACTAAGCATTTGCTTGCAAGTGGTGCTGAGAAAGTCAACATTGTGGGTAAGGAATCCAGACAAGAAGGGCATGAATCAGAGACAACGAGAAAGAAGCTAGGTATCTGAATAACATGGGGGGGTGGGGGTTTGGCCAATGGCCAAGGAAACCAAGGTTGGAACTAACCGAAGGACAATTATTATGATAGAGCTAGTTAAAGATATCGAGAACGGGGTATGCGGAAGAATAAAAAAGTTACGGGAATTATCACTTGGAGTTATATGTGCCTTCCTAAGACCATAAGTGAAACAGTAATGATGCAGGAAGTTCTAAGATGGAAGAAATGTTGGCAAAAGTATTGCAAAGAGTCGAATCTCTTGACTACAGAGTAAAGAGATGAAGAGTGACCTCTCTAATATGAATTCGACTTGTGGACTCACCTCCACCACCATTAAATAGGTTGGAGTACCAAATGGGGCAAATGTCTGCAACCATAATTAGAGGAAGAGTGTTTCCTATCGAGTGATATGAGTACAAGTATAGGAAGGATGGACACTACATGGCTATTACAATAGGAAATGGAAGGAGGTTGACTAAAACCTCTCCTATTAGTGTAGAACAAGTTAAGAGTTAGCTTTAGAAACAGAACTTGCAGTTTGGGGAGCGAGGTGGAAAGATAAATCTGGCTAAGTTTGTAGAGCCGCTAGTTAAGGAGAAAATTCGGGGAGAAGAAGGAGGTAAGCAAAGAAATGAGGTGGTGAATTTATTGACTCAAATTCCTAAACCCCCACCTCCATTCCCACGAGAGGTTGAGAAATATGGTGGAAGATGGAAAATTCCACAAGATTCATATATCATTGAAGCATTTGTTATTAAATATTCCATTAGTGGAAGCCCTTGAGCAGATGTCAGGTTATGCCAAGTTCATGAAGGACATGGTCACAAAGAAGAGGACTATTAGTTATGAGTCGACGGACAATATTCATCATTGTTGTCAGAGTCTCTTCACGCTCTCTAGTTTATAAGATGCAAATGGAAGACCCTGGTGCATTCAAAATCCCATGCACAATTGACACCTATTTTCCCACCTCTCCTTACATCCCTTGGCTGCTGCGGTTTTTGACTAAGTGTTGGCGTTGATACGACTGTTACCATTGTCCTCTGAAGTCATCTGATCCATCTGTGGCTTGTAGAACTTTGATATCTTCTAAAGTTTCCTACTAGTGTTTTGGTATGCCTCGTACCTTCCTCCTACCACTCGTACTTGCTTGTTGCATTTTGAGTTCTACCAAAGTCTTTAAGAATAACTGAAACTCCCCATGGCTCATATGCAGGTCGTAAGTAGTTGTTACGGTCACGCAGGTTTCCATCCGTGCCAAAACCTTTGCCTCGTGCAATTTCTCTGATGATTTTCATGAATCTAGTTACGACTCATACCATCTTGGTACAGGTTGTACTGAGAGTCGTACTTTTCCCTTGCATTGTTCGACCTTCTAAGTTTTTCCATGAGTCGATGCGACTCGTACAATCCAAAGGTACGGCTCAAATGTTTTGAGTTTGCTTCCTTCGGCCCGATTTTACGTACTTTTATCCAAAGGATGTATGAGAGAGGTGGGTATGACCCGCCACAATCCTGTTATGGATCATTATGATCAGTCGTGAGTTAAGCCGGTGCCAGATATAGAAAATTCCATGTTAGCGTAGGAAGATATTTTTGATATGCGTATAAATACCTTTATGTTTATTTTAGTAGAACAACATAGAGAGAAGGTAATAGGCGATGTGAAAAGTTTTGTTTGTGAATTATTATCAAGTTTTTGAGAGCAATTCTTAGGATCAACACTTGATTTTATCAATTGTTCTTGAGTTTGTTCATTGATATTCCATGGAGTTTCTTCAAATTATTATTTGTAAGTATTTAATTATGTGTTTGTCTATGAATACTAAGTATAATCTTACAATCATGAAATAACTTTTACCTCTACAACTAGGATTCTGGGAACCATGGTAGATTAACAGAAATAGGGTACATAAGAGTGATTCAAAACCAATGCTAAACACTTGTATTGTATTCTCTTCATATTTAAACGTTTCTTAACGATGCGCAATGTTAGGACTTGCCTCTTTACTTGCTTGAACCTAGAGAAGTATAGATTAGGAAAAGAGAATTACAACAAAGCCTTGATTTTTATGAATATTGTATGACTTGAGTTGTGGTCGCATGAAAGTTAATTTGCAACATATTGATAATGGTTAGTTTGAAATAGCTCATGAGACCTAACTTGGAGATTAGTATAGTAATCGAATAGGGATGAACACATGCCGTTTGGATGAACCCTAGTTATAAGTTCTACAAGTAAGACTTGGGATTAATCGTAATGTGTATGCCCAAAGTAGTTATGAACCCATGGAAAACACTTACCTTAGTTATTTGAAAATCTTTATAACAATCACAATTACAATGTTTGGTTTTAATTTTGTTTTTATTTAGACCCCCCAATTTGGAGATAACTTATCGACAAGTTTAAGTACCGGCATTAGTCTAAATCCACCTTATTCCTGTGGATTCAACCCCAACACTCTGCAGTGGGTTCTTTGGCGGCAACATCCGCTTCATTCTTTTTTGAAAGTGTGTGTTTGAGCATTGTCAAAAAGTAGCACCGTTGTTGGGGCATGCGGCTAGATTAGATTAATTGCTTGTATTTGCTTTTTTGGTTTGTTATTTCATGGTATGTTTTTGTTTTTGTATTTGGATATTCAAAGGTTGTCACTTGGTGAATGCCAAGTACTCGTCGAGTGAAACCCCTTGATTCCCTTTGCATCATCGAACTCGAAAGAACACTATGAAAGATGTAGAACTATGAGCGGAGAGATGCTTGTATTGCTAAAAAAAAAAGAATCTAGGAAAGCCAAGCTAGCTCGGAAAGCTGCACTTCGGGAAGCGGAGGATGCTCGGGATGAGGTTTTCAATGCGGTCCCCATGGAAGGGGCAATAGAGGCCAAGATACGCCCCTCGATTCTTTGATGAGGATGACACGGACATTGATGAAGTCGAGTCAACAAGAGCTATTGTACCACCACCATTGCCTGCTGGGGTAAAATTTGACATCACTAGCACCATGATCGGGTATTAAACATGAAAGGGGTGTTTAGTGGTCATGCAGCGATGATGCCAAACTGCACTTAATGAACTTTGTTGGAATATGCAAGGCGTCTTGGGTTTGTGCAGGTCGGCGGGACGCAATAAGGCTAAGACTCTTCCCTTTCTCTCTATCTTGAGAGGCCACTTTATAGTTATCGGAGTTGCCCAATGATTCCATTACCAAGCGGAGGAAGCTCAAACGAGGCTTTTCTAGGATTCTTTCCACCACTTCATCATGCAACAACTTAAGGATGAGATATGAAACTTCCGACAACTGAAGACTGATGCACTTCATGAAACCTAGTTGAGATTCAGAAGAAGCTGACCAAGTGCCCAAACCACAAAATTTCATATGACGGTTGTTGGAGATTTTCTATAGATCACAAAATAGCGGTACTAGTGTTTTTGTAGTAGGCACGGTGGCGGGAGAGATGTGATGAGCCACACCCAGGAGCAATCTGCCACTATTTTAGACACTGTGATGAAAACAAATAGAGGACATGGCACCTGGAAGCGGAAGCGGCGGTTGGTACATATGTTGTTGGTTTGACTATTGACCGATGAAGGGAGGAAGAAACGTGACCGAGGTAGCTCATATCGTACATCATTAGACCTACTAACAAATAATATAATAGGCACTGGAGTGATAACATCCAAAGTATATCCTCATGCAAAAATATACATGGAAGAAGTATCAAAACAAGTAACTAGATGATGTAGGTATCAAATCCCATGAGGACTGAGGGAATGATAGTTTCAAGTGTCGGTTAGTGAAGTTAGATTCAATATAAAATCAAATAATTTTTTTGAGGGGTTAAAATTTATAGTGAATTATATTGGGTTATTTAGTGTAATAAAACAGCAAGATCGCAAAGTTGTCAACAATAGTGTGAAGACTAAGGTGTGGTGTAGATGAAATACTAACTAGATCGGGACATGCAGGTCATTTTATGATTTCAACAAGTGTAAATAATCTCAGGAAGTATTTATAGGTAATTACAACTTTTCCTTATTTTAACTACCTCTTCTTTGGAGTTTTGTCCAAACCTCAGTCACGATTTAGCTCAGCTTGAGATTCTATTTGGATTGCTTATTTGCACTAATATCTAGCTATTAGCTTCTAATAAGGAATGATCATGCAATTTCAGCTATTTCTAGCCCAATTTCACAATCTCTTATCCACTTCCCACTATTAATTCTCTTCCAATACTTAATTATTCTTTTATAAGCAACAATCAAGCAAGAATAAATAGACCCAAATCAATGGATCTTCCTTTATAGATTGATGAAAATCAATAGATTTACACTTATTTGAACAATATGAAGATGACTTTAGCAATACCCAATCTAATTAAGTATTCATCAGCACAAAACTCTAGTTAATTATTTAGCTACTCATGATTAAAAAATTCAGAATCACATTCATCAATAACTTCATTGAATTTAATAGAAATAGTAGAAAAATCAAATTCAAAATAGTCTCAAACAAAAGGCTGAAACTTACTCTATTACAAAGAAGAAATAAAGCAGAGTACTTTTTCGAAAATTTTCAATCAGAATCTCCTTATCTCAACTAAGAGAATGTTACGCGGCTAAAAAGGAAAATAATGATATGATGCATGCTTCTTTGTCTCTCGATATCTCTATTTTTATCTCCCCTTACGCATATCTCAGTACAAAGTACTTTTTCTATTTATATCTAAAAAGTAGGAAACTTTTTATCTGTTTTCTGTTGGATAGTAGTTATACCTGAGCGCCATTCTGCAATCGGTGGAGACAACGCGGTTGCGGGTTCCAATCGCGTGAACCGCGGTATCTTTTAAGGCCCTTACCAATCCAAGTGAACATCGGCAGTTCACCCACGGTATTTTGTGATGCTGATTCGTGAACTTCCGGATCTTCAAGCTTCCAGAACTTTGGGTGTCCTACAACAGCTGGACTGGTGAATCGCCCGGCAATTTGCGAATTGCCGATGGAATTAATCCTTAGAGGTAGATGTTCGGCCTTTGGCCGTGTTTCATAATTTTCATTTGTGGATCACTAATTTACTCTCACTCCATTCTTTTTCCCATTTTTGATCTTTCTTCACATTTAGTCATTTTTACACAACAAAAGTAAAAAGGGCATAAAATTCAGATAATCAACTCAAGAACTAAGAAAAAACTCAAATTTTAAAGCCTAATGAGTTGGTAAATTACCAACTCGGCAAACCCCAAACTTAAATCATTGCTTGTCCTCAAGTAATGCAATACTCATTCATTGAAAATATGCCACCTTTATTCACAATTATACTCGCTGTCACAGAACTATAACCAGCCCAAAGTGTACTCACTAAACGCAGAAAGAGAAGGAAATACCCCAAAAGAGACCGAAGCGAAGATGTTTCAAATAGGTTACCGCTTTCCACCAATAAAAGCATGAGGATTCATTTAGTAAAACAAGGGCATTTCTCAACAAGCTTACACATAGCATCTCCGAGTTATAATCGTGCACATTCAACACTTGTCTTAGAGTTTACACTCCTCGTGCCTTGTTCCCATATTAACTCCAAATGCTCTTTTGTACTCAAAAAGGAATGATGCCACTCACCAAAAAAAGAATCCCTATTATTTTTGTCATGTGATCATTTGAATGCACACAAAGTATTGTTTTGAAGAGACACTCACACTCACTCTCTCAAAAGAAATCTTCATGCATACACTTGACCCATGGGCTTGCCCTTCATGTAATTCTCCACTAATGTATAATAGTTGCACTTAGAATCATATAGGGCTAGAAGGTTATGATGAGCTCGAGGTAAGGATAGGATAAAAATTTGGCTATAGTGACTAGATCCTCCCTAATGCTTTTTGTGAACATACTTTACATCAACTCCTTCCCGGTGACTTCACCTTGTTTCACTTCTTTCATTGTTTATAACATTCATTTCTTTAACAACCCTCTATATAACCCCTTTGGCATTCACAACTAGCTTATCACCTCAAGAGAATCACCGATTCACTTTACAAATTGTCTTTCTCTTTTTGATTTATCCTTTGGTGCATTTTGACACAGGTGGTGCTCCCCCAACAAATTCTTATTCACCCCTCCCCTTTTTTTGCACTCCCAAAACATAGGCTTTTGCCTCATTTCTCATTTTTTTTCAATCCCTCTTTCTTAGGCATTAAGCCTCACTTCATCATTTATCTTGTCACTAGCATTTTAGGAGAATGGGTGCCAAAGAAAGGTATTAAGAATGGTCTTAAGGCTTGTAATGGCGATTGTGAAAGAAAGAGTCTAAGGCTCAACATTGGCTATCAAGGATCAATGTTCATGGAGGGCATATGGATGAAGTGACTAGACAAATGAAAGCCTAAACTGATGTTCTTGGTGCAACTACATCTAGGATTTCTCCTTGAATCTTCAATAATACCTCGAAAGTGCCATGGAGTAGACCCGGGGTTAGAAATTAAATTTGATGAAAGTTTGGGGAAAAGTTACGGAAGGGGAGGAGGGAACGAGTCATTGTGAAAAACAGCGACCCATTGGAAGAAGTCATGGTGAGATCTCAGACTGTACTGCGAGAAAGAATGATCATGTAATGTCTCTTTGGTGCAAACGATGAGTCATCATAAGCGGTCATGGGTTGGACCTCGGGTTTCCCTGGTGGTGACAATGATTGTGACGGGCCATTGGAACTTGTAACGATCCATTCTTTTGATCATGGTAGGAGAGTGAAGGAAGGACCAGTGGTGGCAATGGAAGGATACAACGAGTCATTGGTCAGAAAGGAGCTCGTCATATCGATGCGTGGTTGTGCCCCCCGATCGGAAAGCGGTACCTGTCGACGGAGGATCTGACGATTCGTTGTAGGAGACAACGACCCTTCACTGTCGGTCATTGTTTAAATTTGAAAGTTTGAAGAGGCCCATTGCATTTAATGGACGGAAGTGACCTTGAGTCATTGTATGAGACAATAACTCGTCCTAAGGGTCGTGGGTTCCGGTTTGGGTAAATTTTCGGGTTTTCTCGGGGTAGTTTTGTAAAATTCCTAGCGTTTAGCTTTAAAGAGTAGCGTCATTTCGGGTACTATTTGGGACGTTGTATGGGGTTTTCCTAAGCCTAATCTCTCATTCTCTAAAAATACCCTCTCAAACTTTTTCTTCCTCCCCTCCACCAGTTAAGTTTTCTTCAAGAGCTTCAAGGTGCACTGAGTGTATTATTCTCCCTACCGGTATGTGCGTTTTCCATAAGGATATATTGTCATGGTCTCAAAAATATTTTCATTAAATATCGATTTCAATGAATCTAGAAAAAACATGATCTAGGGTTTTTATAAAAAGGGTAAATTATTCTTTATTCCTCATAAATGCTAATATCTACTGTGGTTGTGAATTTTATTAGGTTATTAATTGATGAGTTATCTTGAATTACGATATATAGGTTGAGAATGTATGAGTGTAGTATGTTCTTCATAAATTGGGTTGAGTATTGAATGGCATTTGTTCATTTCTCCCTTGATTATCGTAGTAATTCACGAACATATGGAATTGTGGAAGTGTGCTTAATAGCTTGATTATGACATGTGAATATGTTGGAGTTGAGTTGGAGTTCGTGGGCTTGAGCAATTGAAGTAAATTATGTGTTGTCACCATGTTTAGTTAATTAATTGGGTATGATTGGGTTGTACCCTGTCGATAGATTATGGCGGGCGGATTGTAAATTGTTTTCCTTACTAAAAATTATTTTCTTCTAAATCTTTGAATATAAAACGCCAATGGATGAAAAGTTCGTAAAAAAAGTGCTTCATTATAAATGTGAAATGATGATGAGGTTGATGATGAAAGCGCGTTCCTAAAACTACCTATGATTATGTTGTTGCTTTCAAGCCTCTAAATTGATTAGCTCAAAGTGTGATTTACAGGTAATTTATCAATTTTAAAATTATGATCTTTCAAAATAAGCTTACCACATTGTTTGGAGCGAAGTCTCCCAAATTTTATAAAATATTAGCTTGTGGTATGTTTTGAAATAAATGAAGCCATGCATCTTTGATAAAGTATGAAGTGGAATCTATAATCATGGATGAACTTATGCTACATGATGATGAATGATATTGCAATTGTTGGGCATGTTGTTATTAGAAAGTAGCCCCGATCTTCTCGATAGGAATGTTGTATGATGAAAATCGGTAAGGTTGTTATCTCTGATTAGTTGTTGCAATTTGATTAGCGTTAGTCGGTCGGGATTCTTGTTAGTAAGAATGTCTCCCTAGTCGATCGGGATTCTCGTTAGCGAGAATGTTTCCCTAATCCCGATCGGGATTCTGAATTGGAGAATGTTTCCCTAGCCTCACACCCCTAGCTACTAGCCATGCATGCTTTTCCTTAGTTTGTCGGAGACTAAAATCCCACAACTGTCACTGACTCTCTATATCAGAGAATCTATCTCCCTTTGATAATGAAATTCCCTTGAGACAATAAAGGACCTGCACTGTCTCAGTCACGGCATTAGCCTCTATATTATTACATTTTGTTAAATATTTGTGCATTGATTTGATCTTATGTATCTCCTTTCATTTATATTACTATTAATGTGTGGTTAAATTACTTCTTTATATATTTGTATTTAGTTTCAATTAGGTTCCTGCATACCTCAGTACATTTAAGGAAATGCGGCCATACGCCTCTTGTGCTTTATCATTTCATGATGTAGATTGGAGTCTCCGAGGTTCAATAGTGTGGATAGATACGCTTCTCCCCTTCTCATTTGCTAGTGGTGAGTCCTCATCTTCCAAGGACGTGGCTTATGTTCTTATTTGTATTATGTTTGATTTTCAAGATTTCGGGAGTTAGGCGGGGCTTGTCGGCAACTCCATAGTTAGTAAAGACTTTCGGACTTGTTAGACGGTCGACGTTGTATCTCGGTGTTGTTGAAATTTCTGTATAGTTATATTAGATTCTTGTTATTAGCTTCCGCTTATTCATGTTGCTAGTCATCTCTAATGTTAAGTTTATGCTATGATTATTGCATGGGGCGACTTGAAATTCGGGTTCACTTGTCAGTGTTATGCTTCAGGATAAACTGGGTCTTGACAAACTGTATCAAAAAAAGGTTTATAGTGTCTAGGGTGTTTGAAAGTCGCGTCACGTAAGTCTTCTTCATGGGTGTGAAGTGCGTCACTTATTACGAAGAGGCTATGAGACCTTTAGGAATGTTACCTTCCCTTACATTGGTCTTATCTTGCGTAGAGTATGAAGCTCTAAATAGTTCTTTTCCCTGAACCGTGATTTATTCTCTTGCTGATAATGCCTCCCCGATGAGAGAATTGTAGAGAAGCCGTAGTAAGCCACCAACAGGTACCACCGGTCGGGCGAACCCAATGGGCGATCATGTTACTCTTGATGAGTTCTAAGTAGCCTTTCACATGTTGGCATAGGCCACGACGCTCACGATTAACCGGTAGCGTGGCACAGCCTCCCTCCCGAGAATCTAAATGAAGCGGCGGTAAGGATAAGGAATTTTCTTGAGATGAACCCTCCGGATTATTGTGGGGTAAGGTGGATGAGGACCCGTATGAGGTTTTGGAAAGAGATCTAGAAGATTACTCACGTAATGGGAGTGAGAATGAGAGTGCGGACTTATCCTCCTACCAGTTAAATGGAGTTGCTTATATTTGGTATTGTCGGTAGAGGGATAATTCGAGGGGTAAATTCGGTCCCATAGGTTGGGATGAATTTATGACGGCGTTTTGGACGGGTTTTCCCTCGAGGATTGAAGGAGACAAAGGCGTGATTTCTGTTAACTTAAGCGAGAATGATATGGCGACTCCAGGAGTATGTGTTGGAGTTCACTCGATTATCTATGTATGCACCGAAAATGGTATCGACCAGCGAGCCCAAGTGAGCAGGTTTGTGAATGGAGTTTCGGACTCCTTGGTGAGAATGCGGGATTTCCATGTTGCACGGGGACATAGACTTCCCATGTAGTGACATTTGCTCAACGGATGGAAGCATAACGGGTGAAGAAGAGAGAGGGGAAAAAGGGCTGGGGCGGAGATCTAGAGTTCTCCTAATAAGAGGCCAGTGGTGGATATCGCTCACGTTACCGGTGAAATCCCATCGGCCCGGCACCTTCGACATCCGGTGCTCAAGTATCGGCCAGGATAAGGGAAGTGCATTACCCATTGTGTAGAGGGTGTGGAAGAACCGCCCCAGGTATGCATGGCCGACTCGGATGTTTGTTTTTGGTGCGGCAAGGTGGGCCATATGCATCGGGTGCGCGGCTAAGAAAGGTGAGAAGCGGGTCTCATACCTCTTCGGCGGCTCAATAGCCCTCCCATTTCAGCAGGGTGAATCCTCTAATCTGGGTGGCGGGTATCGTTAAAACCACCCCTATGCCGTAGTAGCCCATCATGATAAGGGAAAGGCATCGATAGGGGCCACACGTATGTTGTGAATCTTGTGTTACCCTTTGGATGTTGTCAACCTTAGTATTGAATAAACTGTTGAGATTGCGAGAAAAGATCATGGATGTGTCATGTGGTAGGCTGTTAGTGTAAGGCTCACGGTGAATGGTGGAAGTGGAGAAGTTAAGAATTAGTAAATTAGACAGACCCAAGAAAGATTTGAACCTTGAATGATGACTTTAACTGGGGAATGGTGAATGTGTGAAATGAGTTGGATCTTGAGAGTGCCCATAAAGAAGTTTCGGCCTTAGCGGTTGCACTATGTCAATCTCTTCGAGATTGGATAATTTACCTTATGAAATTCGGTTGGAGTGAAGGTGTGTCTATTCCTATGTGCAGATCCCCGAGGTTTAGAAGTAACCATTTCGGTCAGTGATGGGAGTCTTTCTTTATGAGTCCTTTGTGCTTATTTTCGTGTTATGATGAGTTATGTGTGTTAATTCATGTTTTTCGGTGTAGCCAGCTTGAACTCAGTCTTTAGAAGTTGTTTATTAACTTATTAAGAAGTCAGATTATCTTGTATGTGCTTAGTTTTAGATGTTGGGAGCCAACTCGTGCTCATGAATTCCTTATCCTCGGCTAGATTAGATATCGTCAATCTTATCTTAGTATCAAGAGGCGATTCGAGAATGACTGATCGGTACGTATCGGTTCTGTGCCGGATAAAAAGGGGAAAAGAATTATTTTCGGTGTTTTGTCTAGTTCTATGTTGGTTTCATGTTCTTCGGATCCCCTTGAGCCATTGTATGCGTGTTAGATGTGGATATTTAGATTTGATGTATAGGGTTGGTCAGGGGTCGAATGCTCAGTGGTGTTTATTGTGATTGATTGATATTTGGACATTGGTTCGTCTCTATCTTTTTAGTATGTTTATCCAAAATTCGAAATTTCAGATAATAAAGTAGGAGAGGAGATATTGTAATACCACTAGAATTGCCTAAGTGAGCCAGGGTTAAGAAATTAGAATTTCTTTGAAAGTTGGGAAAAAGTTGCATGACGGGAGGAGCAGTAGTGTGACAAACAATGACATGTTAGGTTAGTCGTTGTGAGATATCGGACAGCTACTAAGAAGGAACAAGCCCATGTAATGACTCGCTAGTACAAATGACGACTCGCCGTAAGCGGTCATGGGTTGGACCTCGGGTTTCCGCAGTGGTGGCAGCGGATGGTGGAAACGGGTTGTTGGAACTTGTAATGGTCCGTTGTTTTGATCGTGGTAGGAGGGTGAAGGAAGGACCCCGAGTGGTGGCAGATGGATACAACGGTCGTTGGTCAAGCAACAACTCGTCATATCGATGTGGTGGGCCACCCAGGTCAAGGAAACTTGATACAATCGACGGGAGGATACAGCGGATTCGTTGTACGAGACAAAGACCCATCACAATCGGTGCGTTGTTTGAGAAGATTTGAAAGTTTGAAGACGCCCGGTGCATTCAATGGATGGAAGTGACAGGCGATGAATGAGACAACGACTAGTCACGAAGGTCGTAGGTTCCAATTCGGGCAAATTTTGAGGAGGTTTTCTCAGGCGGTTGTTTAAAATCCCATGCATCTAACTTTAAAGTGATATCGTTAAGTATTATATGGGACGTTTTAAGGGGTTTTCCTAAGCCTAATCTATCATTCTCTAAAAATACTCTCTCAAACCTTTCTTCCTCCTCCCTCCCCCAAGTTGATTTTCTTCAATAGCTTCAAAGTGCGATTCGAGTGATTATTCTCCTACCGAGGTATGTGGGTTTTCAGCCAAAGGCACTCTTTATCCACCCAGTATCTAAAAAATATTTTCATTAAATGTCAGATTTAATGAATCTAGAAAAGCATGATCTAGGCTTTTTGAATTTGGTAAATTCTTCTTTATTCATCTTAAATGCTAATATCTACTACGATTGTGAATTTAATTGGGTTATTAATTGATGAGTTATCTTTAATTACAATATATAGGTTGAGAATGTATGAGAGTAGTATATTCTTCATAAATTGGGTTGAGTATTGAATGAGATTTGTTCATTTCTCCCTTGATTATTGTAGTAATTCATGAACATGATGGAATTGTGGGAAATTGTATAATTAAGCCTAATGACTTGATTATGACATTGACGAAAATGTTGTGTTGAGTTGGAGTTATTAGGCTTGAGCAATTGAAGTAAATTATGTGTTGTCGCCATGTTTCGATTGTATTGAATGGGTATGATTGGGTTGTAATTATATGATAGATTACGAATCTTGGCGGATTCTAAATTGTTTTCCTTACTAAATTTGTTTTTCTTCTAAATTTTTGAATCTAAAACGCTCATGGATGAAAAGTTCGTAAAAGAAGTGCTTCATGATAAATGTGAAATGATGATGAGGTTGATGATGAAAAGCGTGTTCCTAAATCTACCCATAATTGTGTTGTTTCTTTCAAAAATAAGTGATTAGATCCAGATATGTGACAAAGCTTTGCGTAATGTCCACATGTTGATTTTAAATTATGATCTTTCCGACATAAGCTTATCACATTGTTTGGAGCAGAAGTCTCCCAATTTTATAAATATTAGCTTGTGGTATGTTTTGAATAAATGAAGCCATGCATATTTGATAAAGTATGAGTAAAGAATCTATGTGCATGACCTTATGTTACATGATGTGAATGATATTGCAAGCTGTTGGGCTTGTTGTTATTAGAAAGTAGCCCCAATCTTCTCGATAGGAATGTTGTATGATGAAAATTAGTAAAGGTTATTATCTCTGATTAGGTGCAATTTAGATTGGCGTTAATGTTCGGGATTCGTTAAGTAAGAATGTTTCTAGTCGTCAAGGATTCGTTAGCAAGAATGTTTCCCTAGTTAGTGAGGATTCTCATTAGCAAGAATGTTTCCCTAGCCTCACACCCCTAGATACTAGCCATGCATCCTTTCCCTTAGTTTGTAGGGACTAAAATCTAGCCCGTCGGTGACTCACCATGCTCCCGAGCATCTCTCTCCCTTTGGCAAGTCGAGGAACTCTCCCTTGGATAATCGGGGACCCTGCGTCTCGGTCGCAGCATCGTACCTCCTTATTATTTCCATTTGTTATATGTTGTGCATCACTTGATCTTATGTATCTCCTTCAAGTTATATTACTATTAATGTGTGGTTAAATTACACCTTCTTTATATTTGTATGTTTAGCTTAATTACTCTTCTTGCATACTGGTACATTTCCAAATCTTTTGGCCTTGCGCCCTCTTGTGCTATATCATTTTGATGATATAGATTCAAGTCTCAAAGATCAGCCGCGTGGCTAGATACGCTTCTCCTTCTCCCAGATGCTAGTGGTGAGTCCTCATCTTCCGAGGACGTAGCTTATATTCTTATTTTATTATATTTTAGTTTTGGTGGGATTTAGTGAGGGCTTGTCATTAACTCCTGAATTATTAGAAAGCTTTTAGACTTGTTAGGCGATTCGGCGTTATCTCGGTGTTGTTGAAATTTCTATTATAGTTATATTAGATTCTTGTTATTAGCTTTCGCTTATTCGTTTCTATTAATTTCTTATGTTAAGTGTATGTTATGATTATACCATGGGGCCGACTTGGAGCCTTTGGGGGTTGCTTGTCTATTAGTACGGCTAGGGGGTAAACTCGTTACGTGACAATCATTTAGGGTAAGTTCTAGACAAGATGTAATGCATGAGATTCATCAAAAAATTTCTCACTAAACAAGGCATCACCCTTGGGTCTACAAGAGTCATTCTCCACAAGATATCAAATTAGGACATCATAAGTAAAGCAAAGAATTTACGGCGTATGACAAAGAATGCTATGTTATGGTGTCAAAACATATTGTCAGGTTTCGGGATATGTAAGCAGAATCCCGAACTCTTCAGTCCATTTAAATGGTTAATCAATTTACAGATGTGTTTCTAGATTAACTTCCTGGATGGTGTCAAAACTTGCTCATTATCTTCATTTTCATGCCCTTGTTTCAAAATTCCCTTTCATCAAAAAAATCTTTTTTTTCGGTGGTGCCTCTCAAAACAACTTCACAAAAGACTCAAAACAACATGGCATTTTTCCTTAAGAATGTCGTCACTCAATCTATCAGCAGGAAATACCAACCCGGTTCGACACCAGAATAAATAATAAAAAAAATGCTCCTCAGGAAAGAACCGAGGTAAAAAACACCCTCAGAGTTTTAATTACTACACTTCTATTTACAATGGAGAAAAAAACAAGACTTTGGGTCATCTCAATCAAGATTTTGTAGTTCAAAGTAGAGACCCCATTTGATCACTAATCATCTACCATAAAAACTAAATCAAGTCATTCATTTCAAAACAAGACATGCCCGACAAGGCCAATCATCAATCATCAAAATAAAACAACATCCCAACAAAGGCTTGACTTAATAAAAATCAAACAAAAACATAAAAACATAAAAAGAAACATCCATCCCTAGCCCCATTATCAACTGCGCTCATCCCTCCCCCACATAAGAGAATACATTGTCCCCAATGTAAATATGTAAAAGGGAAAGAGACAAGAAACTCCCTGAGTGGGTCACTCTTCTTCATCATCATCATCTACCTCACCTATACCACCGCTGCTGTCTGCACCTAGCCCAGCAAAATCGTCTCCCAGCCCTTCAAAAAGATCATCAATTGGACCTCAAATGGAGGAAGGAGCAGCCATTGCATCATCCAAGGCGCTTATATCCGGCACTTCTGTCGAAGTCCGATTCTTCCACTCTTGTACCTCAATCAGGAGTGAAGTGACTGCCTCTTCTACCACATATACCTTTTTGCATATCGTGGAGACATTCTCATACAATGACTTGAGCTCCTTTTTGATCGTTTTGGCAATGAGTGCGGAGAGGATCTTAGCAAATTATTGGATTTGGCTTTCATGCGAGATTGTCATCTCCACAAGACTATGGAGACCACTTGGTTGAGAGTATTGCGGAGGGGGAGATGCTTCCCTCTAAGGCATGTCACCTGATGCTTTGCCTTACATTTCTAGCTAGGGAATATTTGACTATGGGGTGTGTGGTGAATGGTCTAACTCATGGGAGAGGGATCCTTCTTGCACTCCAAAGGCCTATAGTCTCTTTCTTTTCATTGTCGGTGCCTCGACATCTCTCTTTCGATCAATTTCTATCACTCCTAGAGCAGCGGAAGGAGTTTCATCAAGGAACAGAGACACTCCAGCTGCTAAGCAAAGCTGGGAAATCAAGACGGTGTACGGCATTGAAATGCTGGACTGTCGGGCCATTTCTTCATTTGCTGAGCAACAACTTCTCCGAAGTTAATGGGGACTCCTGTCATGATGCAGGCAATAAGGATGGCAGTTTCAAGGCTGACCCTCTGCTCATTTTTATAGGGGATGATCCGAGCACAAATAAAATTCAACCAAAGTTTGGCCTCGAATTTCAAATCATGGAGAGAGATTTTTCCACCCATTGAGGCCTAGTGAGGATTGTCAACAGAGATGATGCGGGCTACCCAAGCAAACTAATCCTTCATATCAGCTACCCGATTCACATACTCTGTACTGGAGTCAATCTCATCCTCCCAAAACAGGTAATTTATGGCAGTCGTGGTTATGTCAACTTCCACTACCAGATCATAACTGATGGTAAACATGGGAAATCATCCACTTTGCTCCTGTGCTTCATGCTCTCTTGATGGGCTTGATATGAGGCATAAAATTTCGTTCCCAAGCTGGGGTAGTAAGGCGGGAGAGGGTTGGAAAATACATTCCATTGACTTTCTATGAATTGCTCGGTGATGTTGGAAAAATCACCTCTCAACCCTTCCAAGTCAAACCGGTTCTCCATGGTGATTGATCAACCTTGAAAAATGACGTAGTGATCTTGCATGTTGGGGACGCAAAATATTATTGCTTCCTTGGCGTTGGCACACAGTGGAGCGGCCTTTGCTTTGCCCTTTCCCTTACTAGAAGATGAAGTAGGATCTGAGATATGTTATGAGGCAGTGGACCCAACAACTCGATACCAAGACTCGTGGTATGTTGCCACGACCCGTAGGGTCGGTCGTTGGTCCGTCTGGGACCCTTTTTAGGGAAATAATTTTAAGGGCATTTTTTACTTTTAAACGCTTTTAGACCCTAAACTACATCATTCTGGATATTTTCTGATTATAATAAGATGAGTTAAGTCCTTTACGCATTCCCATTCTCATGAAAGNTTATCAAAAGACAAGAACTTGCTTCCTACATTCTTTTGGTCCTTTACGCATTCCCATTCTCATGAAAGAACTTTAGAGAGATTTTTGAGAGATTCAAGGTCTTCTACCCCAAGTTTCCATCAATTTCTTTGTGGGTATTCAAGGAATTTTGAGTCAATCCATTCCCAGGTATGTAGGATTTAGAATGAGTGATTTCTTCCACACTGATGCCCAAAATTTCAAATTTAATTATAAGTCCTCTAATTCAATTCCATGGGGTTTTACCCAAATGCATGAAAATGTGATTTCTCTTTATGGGTTTGATTTAATTGAGTTTTAATTCTTTAATTATGAAGGATGACAAGTTTTGTATTATTTTCTTGAAAAATTATGTTTCCATCATTTTAAATCCAAAATGCCCATTGATGAGAGTTCATGAAAGTTATGATTTATGATGAATACTCTATAATTTGAGTTTATTGCTGATGGAAAAAAATGGTTTTAACTTACCCATGTTTATCAATCTATTTGAAAGAATTGAGTATGTCAAAGTATTGGGAAATGCCCACATGTTGAATAATGATTTATAATTTATGAATGAATTACATGATTTGTCGCTTTATGATGACAGCCGATAAAAAAGGCCTTTATCTTGGCTAAGAATGTTTTAAAGGGGATCAATCATGATAAATTTTATATTTTAGCCAATGAATTTCTAATGCATGATTTTATTGATTTATGTATGAGCCTATATGAATGTTTTCAGGAACCTTGTCTAGCACCGAGCAGCCCGACGTTCAAAGGACTACGTCGGTGCCTCATAACCACATGCCACCGTGGGTTCTGATGTTATATATTGTATCGATATCGATCCCCTCAAATGTGATATCACGCCTAATGCACAAGCCTCGCCTGCCAAGCCAGGGTCGGCTCTGCCCACTTAAGTGAGATAGTTGGGGCATCATTAAAGGCTCTACTATGATTGTGTCGGTTATGACGAGTCCTCCCATTGTTCTGCATGTTTTATGCATTGTTATTCTTATGTTTTGGCTTAAGTTATGTTTTGATAAAGTTTACTTATGATTATGATTATGAACGCTTTATGAATGATTTGAAAGCCTTGAGCCTTATGTTTTCTTACGGAATTATGATACACGTATGATGTCCTCCTGTTACGTTTACTTATGAGTTTTGTTTTACTTTTAAATATCCGCTTGACTTACCTTGCAAACACAGTACATTCCACGTACTGACCGCATACTTTCTATGTTATATCGTTTTATGATACAGGGTCAGATCTCAGGCTCATCCTCATTCTTAGTCCATCTCAGTTTCGTGCTTAGCTTATTGGTGAGTCCTCATGTTTTGAGGGTTGTTTGACGGACTTTTATGTTATCTTATGTTTCAGTATTGTTCGGGTTAGTTGGGGATGTTGTCCCATCAACCCATCGTATGTAGTAGAGGCTTTCAGACCATGTGTAGTATTCAACCTATGTGTATAATAGTATTTTCTAATGTTATGCTATGATTACATTCTGCTATGTTTTCATTATTATCATTCTGCTTATTTGAATGAGATTAGTTGTATGCATGAGCCATGGGTCGACTTAGGGTCCCTCGGGGTGCCTTGTCCCGTGTCTATGATACGGGTGTACATTCGGGTCATGACAAACTTGGTATTAGAGCAATAGATTTGAAGTGTCCTAGGGTGTTTGAAATCCGCATTAAGTAGAGTCTTTTTCATGGGTGTGAAGTGCGCCACACTTATGAAGAAGAGGCTACTAGATGTTTAGGAAATGTTCCCTTCTTTCATGTTCTATGTCATGCGATGAAAAGCCTTTCCATCCTTTCAATTCGTGCAATTCGCGATTGCGGAATTATGGCTCCTAGAAGAATGAACAAAAGGAGGAATAGAAATGATGAAGGCCACGGAGATGTCAATAACCATGGGCATCAGCAAGCCCCACCTATTCAGGAGCCTCAAGCACTAGAGCCAGCTGCCACGCTGAGTTTCGGGCGGCTTTCAGATGTTGGCGCAGGCCTTGACCGCTCAAGTCAACCAATAGGTTGTTGCGCAGGTCCCACAAAATGGAAATGCAGAGGCGGCTCGGATTAGAGATTTCTTGAGGATAAACCCTCTTGAGTTCATGGGATCAAAGGTTGATGAGGATCCACACGAGTTTATTGAAGGGATCTTGAAGGTCACTCAGGTTATGAGGGTGACAAATGGGAAGTGTGTTGACTTGGCCTCTTATCAGCTAAAAGAGGTCACTCATATTTGGTACAAGCAATGGAAGGACAACAGGACTGCGGGAGCGGGCCCTATAAGCTGGGATGAGTTCCACACGGCCTTTCTCAACAAGTTCTTCCCTTAGGAGATGAGGGAGTTGAAGGCTTCTGATTTGTGAGCCTCAAGCAGGGAAACATGATAGTGTTGGAGTATTCTCTTGAGTTCACTCGTTTGTCAAAGTACGCCCCAGAGTTGGTGATGGATCAGAGGGTGCAGGTGATACGATTTGTTCATGGTGTAGCTGGTTATTTAGACATGGATTGTAGGATTTCAATGCTCGACTAGGATATGGACTTTCCTTGCATAGTGTTGTATGCCTAGCAGATGGAGGCGGCTCATGCGAGGGAGAGGGAGGCAAAGAGGGCTCGGATGGACAGCCGTGGGTTTTCACATTAGAGGTCCAGTGGTGGCTACCGTCCACAATTTAAGCATAGGTCACTAGCCCAAGCACCATCATCAACTAGTGTTCCATCTAGACCCAGGGGTGATCAGAGGAGCAGGGCTTTAGGTTCGAGGGATTAGAGGGGCACCCAATTAGAGTATACCATTCCAGCCTGCGGGAAGTGCGGCAAGAGTCACACCGAGGAGTGCCTGCTCAGCTTAGATGTCTGCTATGGGTGTGGTATATCTGGGCACATGCACCGAGCATGCCCATATGCTAGATAGGGTGAGTGATAGGGGTCGTGCACAGACCACCAGGACAGCAGCAGCTCCAACCCATTCCGCTCCATAGGGAGCATCGACTAGTGGAGGTTGCGGATAGCGCCAAAACCGATTCTATGCCCTTGCCTCGCACCAGGAGTAGGATACTAGTATGTTGCGCATCTTTCATATTGATGTTTATGCCTTGTTAGATCCGGGCGCTACCTTGTCTTTCGTGACTCCTTACATTGATAGTAGCCTTGGAGTTAGTCCCGAGACCTTGTTAGAACCATTTTTGGTTTTGACCCCTGTTGGCGATTCAATTATAGCTAGACGGGTACATACAGAATGCCCGGTTACTGTGTTTTATAAGGTTACCTCCTTAGACCTTGTAGAGTTAGCCATGACTGATTTTGACATTATTCTTGGCATGGATTGGTTGTTTGCATGTTATGCTTTGATTAATTGTAGGACCCATATGGTGGAATTCATTTTCTGAGTGAGTCGATGTTGGAGTGAAAGGGTAGTTCGTCGGTACCAGCAACTCGGTTCATTTCCTATCTTAAGGCCAGGAAGATGATCTCTAAAGGATGCATGTACCACCTAGATAGGGTTAAGGATGTGGAGTTCGAGACCCCGACTATTCAGTCAGTTTCGGTGGTGTGCGAATATCCGGAGGTGTTTCTTGATGATTTGCCATGTGTTCCTTCGGAGAGGGAAATTGATTTCGGTATTGATCTATGTTCAGATACGCAGCCTATTTCAATCCCTCCCTACAGGATGACCCCAGCCGAACTAAAGGAATTGAAGGATCAGTTAAAGGATCTGTTGGATAAGGGGTCGTTAGACCGAGCTAGTCTCCATGGGGTGCACCAGTTCAATTTGTTCAAAAGAAGGACAGTTCCCTTCGCATATGTACTGACTATCGGCAGTTGAACAAGGTTACCGTCAAGAACAGGTACCCCTTACCCAGGATCGATGATTTGTTTGACCAGCTTTAGGGTGCCAAGTGCTTCTCCAAGATTGATCTCAGGTTCAGGTATAACAAGCTTAGAGTTCGGGAGAGTGACATCCTGAGGACCATTTTCAGGACTCGGTATGGTAACTACAAATTTGTCGTAATGTCTTTTGGACTAACAAATTCCCCTATAGTTTTTACGGACCTGATGAACAAGGTGTTCAAGCAATATTTGGATATGTTCGTGATCGTGTTCATCGATGACATTCTTATATACTCCCGGAGCGAAGAGGAGCATGCCACTAAATTGAGAATAGTGTTGCAAGCCCTCAAGGATCGTCAGCTGTATGCAAAGTTTAGCAAGTGTGAATTTTGGCTAAACTCAGTAGCATTTCTGGGACATGTGGTATCAAGCGAAGGCATAAGGGTAGATTTCCAAAAGATCGAGGCGGTGAAGAATTGGCATAGACCGGTGAATCCTTCAGAAATTTGGAGTTTCTTGGGCCTAGCGGGTTACTACCGAAGGTCTGTTGAGGGTTTCTCATCTATTGCGGCACCTTTGACTAAGTTGACTTAGAAAAAGGTGAAGTTCCAATGGTCGGATGCTTATGAGAAAGGCATCCTAGAGTTGAAGATCCGACTCACTTCAGCACCAGTGTTGACCTTACCCGAGGGTACTGATGGCTTTGTTGTATATTGTGATGCTTCGAGAGTCGGACTGGGATGTGTGTTGATGCAGCGTTGGAAGGTAATAGCATATGCCTCAAGACAGCTGAAAGTTCATGAGAAGAATAACCCGTCCCATGATCTTGATTTAGCCGCGGTGGTGTTTTCATTAAAGATATGGTGGCATTACTTGTATGGGGTCCACATGCATGTATTTACGGATAACAAGAGCTTGCAATATGTATTCACACAGAAGGATCTAAATCTTTGACAAAGGAGGTTGTTGGAGTTACTAAAGGACTATGACATGAGTGTCATCTACCATCCGAGCAAGGCTAATGTGGTTGTGGATGAGCTTAGTAGGCTCTCTATGGAGAGTGTGTCCCACGTGGAAGGGGGAAGGAAGGAGTCGATGAAGGCTGTCGATGGACTTGCGAGGTTGGGAGTTAGATTGATCGACTCGACCGATTGCGGTGGTGTTGTACATAACGGGTGAGAATTGTCCTTGGTGGTTGATGTTAAATCCAGGAAAGATGAGGATCCAATTTTGAGGAAGCTGAAGGAGGTGGTGTAGAGTCAAAAGGTGGAGGTTTTCTCCCAAGGGGGAGATGGTGTGCTACGTTACCAAGGTCGTCTATATGTCCCAGATGTTGATGATTTGAGAGTTCGGATATTGCATGAAGCACATGGTACCAGATATTCTATTAATCCAGGATCCACAAAGATGTATCGGGACATGCGAGAAATCTATTGGTGGGATGGTATGATGAAAAATATTGCAGAGTTCTTAGCAAAATGTCCAAACTGCCAGCAAGTCAAAGTCGAACATCAAAGGATAGGAGGCGTACTTCAGGATATCAGCATCCCCACTTGGAAGTGGGAAGAAATTAATATGGATTTCGTTATAGGTCTACCTCGTACTCTTTGTCACTATGACTCCATTTGGGTGGTTGTCGACAAGTTAACCAAAGCTGCACACTTCCTACTGGTCAAAACCATGAATTTAGCGGATGATTATGCTAAGTTGTATATTCGGGAGTTGGTTCAACTTTATGGAGTGTCCTTGTCTATTAATTCAGGCCGAGGTACTCAGTTTACCTCTACATTCTGGCGTTCTTTTCAAAAAGGACTTGGGACGCAAGTTAAGCTCAGTACACCCTTCCATCAATATTTTTATGGGTATTTAGGGAACTTTGAGTCAATCCGTTCCCAGGTATGTAGGATTTAGAATGGGTGATTTCTTCCACACTCATGCCCAAAATTTCGAATTTAATCATAAGTCCTCCAATTCAATTCCATGGGGTTTTACCCAAATGCATGAACATGTGATTTCTATTTAAGGATTTGATATAATTGAGTTTTAATTGTTGAATTATGAAGGATGGGCAGGTTTTGTATTATTTTCTTGAAAAGTTATGTTTCAAGATTTTTAAATCCAAAATGCCCATTGATGAGAGTTCATGAAACTTATTATTTATGATGAATACTCTATAATTTGAGTTTATTGTTGATGGAAAAGTATGATTTTAAGTTACCCATGTTTATGAACCTAGTTTTGAAAGAATTGAGTATGTATAAGTATTGGGAAATCCCCATATGTTGAAGAATGACTTACCATTTATGAACGAATTACATAATTTATCGCTTTATGATGAATGCCGTTAAAAAGGGCCTTGATTCTTGGCTAAACATGTTTTAAAGGGGATCAATGATGATAAATGTTTTATTTTAGCCAATGAATTTCTAATGCATGATGTTATTGATTTATGTATGAACCTATATGCATGTCTTTGGGAGCCGTGTCTAGCACTGAGCAGCCTGGTGTTCAAAGGACTACGCCGGTGTCTCATAACAACATGCCACCGTGGGTTCTAATGTTATATATTTTATTGATATCGATCCCCTCAAATGTGATGTCAATCCTAATGCACGACCCTCACCTGGCAATCCAGGGCCGGCTCTGCCCACTTGAGTGAGATAGTTGGGGCATCATGAAAGTCTCTACCATGATGGTGTCAGTTATGACGATTCCTCCCATTATTTTGCATGTTTTATGCATTGTTATGCTTATTTTGTGGCTCAAGTTTATGATTTTATAAAGTTTACTTACGATTATGATTATGATCGCTTTATGAATTGTTTGAAAGCCTTGAGCCTTATGTTTTCTTATGGAATTATGATACATGCATGATGTCCTCCCCTTACGTTTACTTATGAGTTTTGTTTTACTTTTAAATATCCTCTTTACTTACCTTGCATACTCAGTACATTCCACGTATTGACCGCATACTTTCTATTCTATATCGTTTCATGATACAAGGTCCAGATCTCAGGCTCATCCTAATCCTTAGTCCATCTCAGCTTACGTTCTCAGCTTATTGGTGAGTCCACATGTTTCAAGGGCTTTTTAACAGACTTTTATGTTATCTTACGTTTCAGTATTGTTCGAGTTAGTTGGGGATGTTTTCCCATCAACCCATCATATGTAGTAGAGGCTTTCAGACCATGTGTAGTATTCAACTTATGTGTACGACTAGTATTTTCTAATGTTATGCTATGATTACGTTCCGCTATGTTTTTATGATTATCATTCCACTTATTTTAATGAGATTAGTTGTATGCATGAGCCATGGGTCGACTCGGGGTCCCTCAGGGTCCCTTATCCCGTGTCTACGATCCGAGTGTATGTTCGGGTGGTCATAAACACACCTTGAAGGTTACTTCCTTACTTACAACTCAAAATTTTAGCTCCCTAAGATCCACGTTCGGCTCTACCCGTAGCAAACAACAGTCTTCCCAAAATAATGGGAACCTCTACATCCATTTCACAATCTAGAATAACAAAATCCGCAGGTAGAATACACTTTTCCACTCTTACCATCACATCTTCTAGCACCCCCACCGGTCATTTTATGGACCTACCTGCCATGAGCAGCCTCATTGATGTCGGCTTTGTGCTTTCGAGTCCCAATTTATTGAAAATGAGAAGGGGCATCAAATTTATGTTGCCGCCAAGATCACGTAGAGCTCTTTTAAACACACATACCAATTGTACAGTGGATTATAAAAGCTCTTGGTTCCTTCCATTTAGGGGAAAGATTACTCATTATCACTGTACTATAATGGTGCATTTTCTCCCCATTACCTATATCAACCACCTTTTTCTTCTTCAATAATTCTTTCATAAACTTTGCATAACCGGGCATTTGGAGTAGAGCATCCACTAACGGTATATTTATGGACAACTTGCAAAACATGTCAAGAAACTTTTTTAACTTATCGTCCTTCTTTTTCTTGGCCAACCGTTATGGATAAGGAGGTGAGATTCTTAATTCAACATTGTCATCAATTGAGGCCTTCATGCCCGCCTCATCATTATCAGCATGGGAGAGGATTTCATCATCCTTTCCCTCTCCTTCCTCGTCAATCTTTTCCTCATTCCTTGGTGTCATTGGCACTTTGTCAACTTCATCTTCTTCATCCAATTTCGGGTTATCAACCTTACTATGCTTCACTGGGGCATTTCCAATCACCTTGATACTCCTATTGACGATAGTCGTGCATTGGCCATCTTTCTTGGGATTAGGAATTGTGTCACTAGGTAGTGTTCCCTTTATCTGGGGGTTCATTTAAGCTGACAAGTGAATCATTTAGGGCTCCAAATTCTTGATGGAGGATGAATGTGAACTCACTGTTTGGGCAAGGTTAGACACCTCCCCTCTTAATTCTTTCACCCTGCTCTCGGTCGACTCCACTTTCTTCAGAACTATAGATAGCATTTCTTCAATTTTCGAGTTACCTGCATCGCTCACTCCTAGCTAATTGTGGGAATTCCCAACTTTTGGAGGGGGAACATATGGGTGCGAACTCTGGTGATAGTGATCACCCTCTTGATTTGGCTCCCTATTACCCCACCTTTCATTTCTTTCAGGCCATCCCTGTGGCTCACGATTTTTCCAACCTTGGTTTTCTTCCCTTGGGCGCCATGGGCCTTGCTTTTCTCCTTGGAATCCAGGTCGAGGGCCTCCCATTTTGTTGCCTATGTATTGGCATTCTTCTTCATATCTTGGAGGTGCCAACTCACCCTCATATTGTAATGGACCTTACATACCCACAATATTTACCACCTTGGGCCCTGCTCCCATCACGTGTTTTGTCATCAATTCTAACCGTTTCATTATCTTGGAAAGATTATCATCCCGCTCTTCATCCCTTTTTCGCAATTCAACCGCCAATGCACTTGATCTGATCTCATGAGTGGATACATTTGTTTCTCTCATGTGCCAAACCCTATTGGTATTTGTCATTCTTTCTAGAAGGGCTTTGTCCAACCCATATGTTTGATCCATAATAGAACCACTAGCTAGGTTGTTGGCGACGGACTTGTTTATTGAATCAAGGGCCCTGAGAAGCATTGAAGAAGCACTCCATCCGACAATCCATGATTTGGGCAAAGAGAAACCTTCTTTTTAAACCTTAACCATGCCTCGTGCAAAGGTTCTCCCGGTTCTTTCCTGAAACTTGTAATATCATCCCTTAGATGAAGTATCTTTGATGGAGGGAAAAAATGGTCAAGGAAGACCTAGGTTAACTCTTTCCAAGAAGTAATACATCCCGTAGGAAGTTCCTCTAGCCACATTGTTACCTCCCCCGTCAATGAAAAAGGAAAGAGTCACAACTTGATTGACTCTTGACTGATATTTGTAATATCGAAGGGTTGGAATATCTCCAAGAATTTTCTCAAGTGTCGATTCACGTCCTCGCTTGGTTTTCCACCAAAGAGCCCCTTCATTTGCAACAAGTGCAGCATGGTGCTTGTGACATGAAATACTGCATTCCCTACCTTCGATGGTAGGCGAATGGCACCTGCAATTTACGGCATCACCGGATTATCTTCATCGCGTTCCATGTTACCTTCCATTGAGTTATCCCCTGCTTGGGAGTGTTGAATCATGTGGTTATGAGATCCTAACAACACAACAATCACGTCAAGTAGCTACAATGAGAAACTATTTCAATTTAACAATCAATACGAGAATATCAAGCGCTAATCTCCGGCGACGGCGCCATTTTTGATAACATCTAAAATATATCCTTCATGCAAGGAATATACACAGCCGAAATATAAAAACAAGTAATTCGACGAGTGTCGAGGTCGAATCCCATGAGCACTAGGGAATGATAGTTGCAAATGTCGGTTGAGAAATTGAAGTTAGATTGCACCACGTAGATTCAATATAAAATAAAATAAAATTGGGGAGTTAAAATTTGCAGTGAATTGTATTGGGTGATTTAGTGAAATAAAACAGCAAAATTAGCAAAGTTGTCCACAATAGTGTGAATGACTAGAGGTGTGGTGTAGATGAAATACTAACAAGATAGGGACTTGCCAGGTCATCTTATGAGTTCAACAAGTGTAAATAATCTCGAAAAATGGGTAATTACAGCTTTTCAGCATTTTAACTACCTCTTACTAGAGTTTTGTCAAACCTCTAGTCACGATTTAGCTCAACCCGATTCAATTTGGATTAGCAACTACACTAATTTCTAGATATTAGCTGTTAATAAGAAATGAGAATGCAATTTCAGCTATTTCTAGCCCAATTTCACAATCTCTTATCCATACCCACTATTAAATTCTCTTCCAATACTTAATTATTCTTTTACAAGCAACAATCAAGAAAGAATAAATTGACTCATATCATAATCAATGGATCTTCCTTTATAGATTGATGAGAATCTAATAGATTTACACATATTTGGACAATATGAAAATGACTTTAGCAATACCCAATCTAATTAATTATTCATCATCACACACCTCTAGTTAATGATTTTTCTACTCATGATTTAAAAATTCAGAATCACATTCATCAATAGCTTCATTGAATTTAATAGCTAGTGTAGAAAAATCTAATTCACAAAATAGTCTCAGAAAAAGATAAAACTTACTATTACAAAGAAGAAATAGAGCAGAGTACTTTCTCCAAAATTTTCAATCAGAATCTCCCTATCTCAGTTAAAAGAATTTTTTGCAGCTAAAAAGGGAAACCATTATGTGATATATGCTTTGCTCTCTCTCAATATCTCTATTTCTATCTCTCCTTCTGCATATCTCAGTACAAAGTACTTTTTTTCTATTTATATCCTGAAAAGTAGGGCACTTTTTATCTCTTTTCTCATATTGGACGATTATACCCCTGAGCACCATTCTAGAATTAGTGGAGACACCAGTGGTTCACCGGTTCCAACTTGTGAACCACCGGGTATCTTTTCTGGGCCCTTACTCAATCCCACTAAACATCAATGGTTCACCCGGCGTTTCGCCAATGCAAATCCGTGAACCGCCGGATCTTCAAGATATTTTCCCAAACTTTAGGTTTACTTTGGACTCTGGACCGGCGAATCGGTGCTGTCAATTTGCAAACTTCCGCTAGCAATTTGCGAACCGCCGGTTCCATTAATCCTCAGAGGCAGTGATGTTCGGCCTTTGGCCGGCGTTTCGCTGGTTTTCATCTGTGGATTGCCGATTACTCTCACTCCATTCTTTTTGCCCCACTTTTTCTATTTTCTTCACATTTAGTCATCTGCAAATAACAAAAGAAAAAAGGGCATAAAATCAAGATAATCAACTCAAGAACTAAGTAAAAACTCAAGTTTTAGAGCCTAATGAGTTGATAAAATACCAACTCATCATGGAGCCAAAAAAGTTAATGCAGTAGGGACATAGGGATAGGAGCAAGAGCCTTAGCACTCAGATTCTGAGGAGGAGGCAAATTTCTTGGACAACTAGGTGGCGGTTTCCAAGCCAACGCTCAAGGATCTAG
Source organism: Datura stramonium (assembly GCA_018107945.1). Lineage (NCBI taxonomy): Eukaryota > Viridiplantae > Streptophyta > Magnoliopsida > Solanales > Solanaceae > Datura > Datura stramonium. The sequence continues at coordinate 82,380 of JACEIK010002811.1, read as the reverse complement.
ACTAGGCGCCAAGGTTTTGGAAACCAAGGTCGAAATCAATACAGAGACAATTACAATCAGAATGGGTACATAGATAGAAGATGAGGTCATGAGTGCGAGGGAGAATGGAGAAGGAATGATGGTTACTACAAAGATCGAGCAGGATTATACGTGCCTCCGAATGCACGTGAGGGGGAGGCTGGATAGTCAAAGTTGGAGAGTGTGATGGCTGAGATGCTAAAGAAGGTTAGATGCATGGATGATCAGCTGAAAGACATCTGTGGTGATCTATCAAGCATGGGTTAGAGAGTTGAGACATATGCTACAACTATTAAGCAGATTGATCAACAGCTAGAGAAACTGGCAACATCCATGAACCCTAGGCAAAAAGGTACACTACCTAGCAACACGATTCAAAATCCAAAGAATGATGGTCACTACATGGCTGTGATGACTAGGAGTGGGTTCAACCCAACAAAGAGGTTGGGGTTGAACCAACACAGAATAAGGTAAGATATAGATTAATGTCGGTACATAAACTTCTTGGTAAGTTATCTCCGAATTGGGGGGTTCAACGAAAACCAATATTAAAACAAGATCGTAATTGTGGTTTTTATCAAGATATGCAAATAACTACGGTAAGTGTTCCCTATGGGTTCATAAATACTTCGGGTATACACACGTGATCAATCCCAATTTTTATTTGTAGAACTGATAAATAGGATTCATCCAAATGACTGGTTCGTCCTATTGGAATACTCAATCGTTGGGTTAAGTCTCAAGAGCTATTTCAAACTAACTGTTACCAATATGTTCCGAATTAACTTTCTTGGGACCACAACTCAAGTCACACAATGATCTTAAAAATCAAGGCTTTGTTGTAATTCTCTTTTCCTAATCTCTATTTCTCTATGTTCAAGCAAGTAAAGAATTTGGGCAAGTCCTAATGTTGCGCACTGTTAAGAGACATATAAATATGAAAAGAATACAATACAAACGTTTAGCATTGGTTTTGAATCACTTTGTGTAACCCTATTTCGTTAATCCACCACGGTTCCTACAACCCTAGTTGTAGAGGTTTTAGCCTCTCATGATTGTAAGATTATAATTAGCATTCAAAGACTAACACATAATTAAATATTTACAACAATAATTGGAATAAAACCAGTTTTGAATATCAATGAACAAACTCAAGAACAATTGATAAAATCGAGTGTTGATCCTAAGAATTGCTCTCCAAAACTTCATAAATAACTAATAAAACTTTTCACACATATCGTACATCCCTTGGCTGCTGCAGATTTCACTAAGTGCTCGTAGCTGGTATGACTCATACCATTGTGCTAAGAGTCAAACAATCTATCTGTGGCTTGGCCTTGAGAAGTTTGACATCCTCTAAAGTTTTTTACGAGTGTTATGGTACGCCTCATACCTTCCTCCTACAACTTGTACTTGCTTGTTGCATTTGGAGTTCTGCCAAGTCTTTAAGAATCACCGAAGCTCCCCACGGCTCATGGACAGGTTTTAAGTAGTTGCTACGATTAGTGGGTTCCACCCTTACCCAGAGACATCATTGTGCAATTTTCTCTGAAGATTTTCACGACTCCAGTTACGGCTCGTACCATCTTGGTATGGCTCATACTGAAAGTTGTACTTTACCTTTGCTCTGTTCCAACCTTCTAAGTTTTTCCACAAATCTCAGTACGACTCATACAATCAAGGTACGACACATACCAAGATTGGTACTTGGCATATTTTCTACACTTTTATGCATCTTTTGCATATTTTTGTTCCAACACCTATTTTCCCTAAAAATAAAGTAAAAGCACCTCATATCCATATAAACATACCTATGTCCATGCTAGTTTCTCAGTTTTAAGTGATGAAAGTGTTGTAAACTCACACACATCAATACCCTCAACTTAAGACTTTTGCATGTCTTCGGGTAGAGCAATAAAAAAAAAACTAAAAACGATGCTTAACTAGAAAATGAACATAGGATACTACAACCAACAATCAATCAAAATTTGCACCATCAACTCAAATAGTCTATTGACCCTTTTTCCCATAAACCAAATAAGCATATGCACATCAAGCAACCACAAACCATGATAAACAGGGATCAAGATATGTCATCTAGCTATTAACAAATGTCAAGTCATCACCATTGCTTCTCACACAGACAACTGGCAGAATCAAACACAAACCATGTACCCTCACAGCAAATGAAGTCCCCCACTTATAGATATAGGAAGATATGAATCATAGGACTGAACAAGTAAGACTCTCACCCTCACAAAGAAGTTCCAAATATTGCATGTCGGATACCATAGGCTTGCCCTTATTTTCTCTACTTCGGCTTGTCAAATAGTCAGGCTAGGATCACTATAGGACTTGATTTGGCTTGTAATGTAGGCTTTCGAGCTGGGTATGGTAGATATGGAATCTTTTTTAGTGACTAAACCATGTACCTTTTTTGCTTTTTCAAATTCTTTTTTCCTCCCTTTTCACCATTTTTATGTAATTGTATGGGTTGGTATGTTTTCACAAATTTTCATTCATCATTCCCTTTTTGTATCTTGTTTTTCAAGTTTTTTTTTCTTTTATCACACCACACCTCATTTTTAACCCTTTTTCTTTTCTCTTCCATTATTACCTCCCCAAGATTTATGCAACCTAATTCTAGCCACCTTCAACTTAAGCGATTTACCTATGTTGAGGTTTACCATGTCCAAGGAGGGACCAGGGAAAAATCAGGTTCATTATAAAAAATGGGTACGATTAATTGATTGATCAAAGAAATGTCACGCCCCTCCTTGGGAGGTATGACTGCCACCTGATGCCCTAGTAGGACCTGGACTGCCAACTGGTGAGCCTAAGCACATCTGGTGCCTGGCTAGCTCTATCTCAGATTTCTAGAAACAATGGGCTATATAACGGCTGTAAATACAGCCTCCGACCGACTGGGCCTATAGCTACCTGTAAATGTAATAACAACATACTTATAACGGGGAACCTATGCGGGCCGACAAGGCCACCATGCTGTCTAGTTATCTGTAACTCAACAAAAGAATATTGTATAACTACGTGATCGGCAAGGTCACCACTACTATCAGATTATGGCCCCACACGACCAGCACAACTGACCACAGGGAGATATACATATATACAATCTGCAAGCCTCTATGAGTA
>JACEIK010002811.1:56279-70043 GCA_018107945.1 Datura stramonium | reverse complement strand
GCGAAACTAAATCCGTAGGAATGCTCCCTGCTGCTAAATACCTCGGTATCTGAGGTTAATTTGAATTTGGACTACGTTTGACGGCGTAATCGAGCAATAAATTATCAAAACCTTTGTATCCTCTTTTTTCTCTCACATTTCTAGAAATTATCTAATTTATAATAACTTAAATCGAAGTTGGAGGCTTTATATACTTGGGCCTGGACAGGGCCAACGTGTCATGGAGCCAACGCCGAGGCTTCACCTCCGTGGCACATTGCCATCGCGGAGGGGCTCTGCCCCGTCTCCTTCCGCGATGGTTGGACAGGTTTCCAGTCTGGTTTTTTCCCGGGCCTTTTTCTAGCATGTATGGCTTCCAAATACGCTTAACCAACACGCGAATAGGCCATCTATGTGTTGGATATTTTATGGGGTGTAACAAGAAAAATGATTCATTTAAGGATCAAAATCGGGATCAAAGGAATCATGTTATTCGGGTATGGTCATTTAAGCTAAAATGGGCTATAAAAAAATGTCCTATGATCCTTTCCTAAACAACCATCATAAAACCTATGTAAATACCAACTGGGCAAGTTCTAGATCCTCGACGCAATATTGCACTAGGTATTAGACCTCACTCACTCAAGGAACATGTATTGCATTCATTCTACCTGTCAGGTTTATACATGGCTAACAAGAACTACTCATGCTAATACACGAAATGACACAAAAAGATCAATAGAAATCATGCTTTGCAGTCAACTGGTACATAGCTAACCATCAAAAAATTTTAAACAGTGTCATTTTTCCAAAACTCCAAAACTAGTACAATTTATTGGCTGAGTACTCCTCTACTACTTTCTAATAAAACAAGAATCACAAAAATAAAATCCTAAATATGCTGGTTGTACTAGATAGCATGTCCAATGGAAAAGAAACATGGCCAAGAAAAATCCTCGGAGAAATCTAAAAAAATCCCAAAAATATAAGTACATCCCCTGCCCTTTTAAAAAGCATGTTTCATCCCCGAAGCATAGAATATAAAGCAGAAGGAACGAAACATACCTGCGGTGCACTAAGCGCTCCCGCCATCCTACGGAGGTGGTACCTCTACTGTAATCATGGAGGTGGCGGTGGCCGGCGCACTAAATGGGGTACCAGTAGGGGGAATGGTTACCCCCACAGTAGTACCGGTTGCCTCTACGACCTCCGGAATAAATGGTGCTGAATTTGGCTCGCCCGAAGGGTCCTTGCCACCCCAAGCTCTGCATGGACAGTGATGGAGCTACCCATTCCTCTTGCTCTCTCAAGCAGCTCCGACCTATGCTTGTCTTGAGTCTGTGGCTCTCCAATCTCGCCCGCTTGCATTCTTTCTTTTCTCTCTTTCTCTTCTTCTTTAGGGTATAATCTCCAACATCCTCAAGAACCCTCTTTTTTCCTTTTTCCTTTTTAGCTCCTGTAGGCTCCCAATATGCTGCCAGATCAAGCTCCTTGTCTATGTCAATGTCGAGGTCAGGAAGATTGTGGGTTGTTATAATTGCTAGCTGCCATAATGACAACTCAGCCACTTGGCTCCGAAGAGCCCCCAACTCCTCACAAAGGTTGCCCGTATTAGTTCGTCGGCCATACGCTTATTGAATCAGATCTCAAAGCTATCTAGCCTAGCATGTAGAACCTATGCATCTATCTCAATCTCAGCCTTTACCCAAGGCTTGATGTTATCCATCATAGACTCTACCTTCTTCTAAGCTACGGTCAGTCTCTTGGCCAGCTTCTGGAGAAATTCCTGAGGCACTGCATGTACCCGGCTTGAGTCTGGCTTGGAAGTGTTGTACAGGATAGTAGTATAGTGGTAAATACCCCCGGCAAAGGCCCCACTTTTTGATAACGCTCAAACTCACACTTCCTGGAAAAGTATGAAGCGGACGTTGTCAATAAACAACCCAATAAAGAGGTTGGGGTCGAACCCACAGGGAATAAGGTAAGATCGACTAATGCCGGTACTTAAACTTGTTGGTAAGTTATCTCCAAATTTGGGGAGTTGAAATAAAAAAATAGTAATTGTTTTTTGTTTGAAGATTTGCAAATAACTAGGGTAAGTATTCCCTATGGATTCATAACTTCTTCAGGAATACACACATAATCAATTCCAATGCTTTCTTTTAGAACTGATAACTAGTGTTCATCCAAACAACTGGTTCGTCCCTATTGGATGACTATACTCAATCACCGAGTTACGTCTCGTGAGCGATTTCAAACTAACCGTTATTAATATGTTTGAAATTAAATTTCCTGCGACCGCAACTTAAGAAATACAATGATCATAAAAATCAAGGTTTTGTTGTAATTCTCTTTTCCTAATCTCTACTTCTCTAGGTTCAAGAAAGTAAAGAATTCGGACAAGTCCTAACATTGTGCACTGCTAAGAAATGTTAAAATATTAAGAGAATAGAATACAAGTGTTTAGCATTGGTTTTGAATCACTTTGTGTAACCCTATTTTGTTAATCCATCATGGTTCCCACAACCCTAGTTGTAGAGGTTTTATCCTCTCATGATTATAATATTATAATTAGAATTCATAGACAAACACGTAATTAAATACTTACAACAATAATTGGAATAAAACCTGCTTTGAATATCAATGAAAAAACTCTAGAACAATTGATAAAATCAAGTATTGATCCTAAGAATTGCTCTCCAAAACATAATAATAATTCACAAATAAAACTTTTCACATGTCTACCACATTCTCTATACATTTTTCTACTAAAATAAAACATAAAAAGTACTTATACAGACATCAAAAACCTTTTCCTAAGCTAACAGGAAATTTTTCATATCTGGTGTCGACTTATTCACGACTGATCATACGACCCATAACAGGATTATACGGGTCATACCTGCCTCTCGTGCATCCCTTGGCTATTGTAGATTTGACTAAGTGTTCGCAACTGGTACGACTCGTACCATTGTCCTACAAGTCGTACAATCTATTCGTGGCTTGGCCCTGAGAACTTTGAATCCTCTGAAGTTTTCTACGAGTGTTGTGATATGCCTCGTACCTTCCTCCTATGAATCATACTTGCTTGTTGAATCTGGAGTTCTGCCAAGTCTTTAAGAATCACTAAAGCTCCCCACAGCTCATGTATGGGTCATAAGTAGTTGTTACGGTCCGTGGATTGCACCTATACCAATAGACTACCTTGTGCAATTTTCTCTGAAGATTTTCATGACTCCAATTACAGCTTGTACCATCTTGGAATGGCTCGTACTGAGAGTCATACTTTGCCTTTGCCTTGTTTCAGCCTTTTGAGTTTTTCCATGAGTCTTAGTACGACTCGTACAAACAAGGTATGGCTCGTATTGAGATTGGTACTTGGCTGATTTTCTACACTTTTATGCATCTGTTGAACATTTTTTCTCCAACACCTATTTTCCCTGAAAACAAAGTAAAATCGCCTCATATCCATATAAACATACCTAAGTCCATGCTATTTTCTCAGTTTTAAGCGTTGAATGTGTTGCACATCAACACCCTCAACTTAAAACTTTTGCATGTCCTCAGGCAATGAAAACCAAAAAAAAACTAAAAATGATGCTTAACCAGAAAATTAACCTGCGATACTACAACCAACAATCAATGAAAATTTACACCATAAACTCAAACAGCTTTTGACCCTTTCTCCCATAAACCAAATCAGCATATGCACATCAAACAACCACAAACCATGATAAACAAGGATCAAGATATGTCATCTAGCTATTAACATATAGTTAAGTCATCACCAATGCTTCTCACATAGAAAAATGGTAGAATCAAACACAAACTATGTACCCTCACAACAAATGAAGTCCCCAACTCACAGTTATAGGAAATTATAAAATATGGGACTGAACAAGTAAGACTCTCGCCCTCACAAAGAAGTTTCAAATGCTGCATGTCGGATACCATAGGGTTACCCTTATTTTCTCTACTTTGGCTTGTAAGATGGTCAGGCTAGGATCACTATATGACTTGATTCAGCTTGTAATGTTTGCTTTCGGGCTGGGTATGGTAGATTTGGAATCTTTTTAGTGGCTAAACCCTCCTTCGCACTATATACACGTGGCTCCATTTTTCCAATTTTGTTTTACCCTTTTTTCTTTTTCAACTTTTTTCCCCTCCCTTTTAACCATTTTTATGCAATTGTATGGGTATGGTGTGTTTTCACAAATCTTCATTCATCATTCTCTTTTTGTATCTTCTTTTTCAATTTTTCTTTTTCTTTTTCTTCTTTTGTCACACCACACCTCATTTTTAACACTTTTTCTTTTCTCTTCTATCTTCACCTCCCCAAGATTTATGCACCCCGACTCTAGTCACCCTTAACTTAGGCATCTTAACTATGTTTGGGTTCACAATTCCCATGGAGGGACCAGGGCAAAAATAGGTTTATTATAAAAAAGGGTACGATTAATTGGTTAATCAAAGAAAAATGATTCATTTAAGGCTAAAATCGAGATCAAGGGAATCTTGTTATTCTAGTAGGGCCATTTAATCTAAAAATAGGCTAAAACAAAAATGGCCTATGGTCCTTTCCTAACCAACCATCCTAAAACCTATGTAAAGACCAATCGGGCAAGTTCTACATCCCCTACGCAGTATTGAACTAGGTATTAGAGCTCACTCACTCATGATACATGTCTTGAATTCATTCTACCTATCCAGTTTATACATTGCTAACAAGAACTACTCATGATAATACACTAAATGATACAAAAAGATCCACATAAATCACGCTTTGTAGTCAACAAGTACATAACTAACCATCAAAAATTTTTAAACATGGACATTTTATCAAAACTTCAAAACTAGTGCAATTTACTGACTGAGTACTCCTAAGCTAATTTCTAATTAAACATGAATCACAAAAATAAAATCCTAAACATGTCGGTTCTACTAGATAGCATGCCCGAGGGAAACGAAACACGTCAAGAAAAACCCTCGGACGAATCCAAAAAAATTCCAAAAATGCAAGTACACCCCTCCCCTTTTTAAAAAGCATGCTTTGTCCCCGAAGCATAGAATATAAAGTAGAAGGAAGGGAACACACCTATCACACACTAAGCGATCCTGTCATTCTGCGGAGGTGGTACTCCGCTCGTTGTTGGTCATATGTATAGAATCAATTTCGGGATTGGGCCCAGCATGAAAGATCTTTTAGATGCACATATTCCTCCCTAATCCTTGAGTATGCGGTAATACATCTAAGAAATTATTCCACAGAAGGTACTCCCCTCTGGACTACGATCTCCGAAACCACTGGGCCAAAATGTGGCTCTCCTAAAGGGTCCTTTGCCGTGCCAATCTCTGCATGGACAGTAGTGGAGCTACCTGCTCCTTTTTCTCTCTTAAGCACCTCCGACCTATGCTCGTCGTGAGTCTGTTGGCTCTCCCATCTCGCATGCTTGCATTCTTTCTTTTCTCTCTTTCTCTTCTTCTTTAGGGTCTCATTCCAATATCCCCAGAGACCCACTTTTTCCCTTTTTCCTTCTCAGCTCCTATAGGATCCCAATATGCTGCAAAATCAAGCCCCTCGTCTATGCCATTGTCAAGGTCAAGAAGAGTGTGGGCTGCTATAATTATCGATTGTCGTGATGACAGCTCAGCCACTTGGCTCTGAAGAGCCCCATACTCCTTATAGGGGCTGCCCGTGTTAGCCTGCTCATCCATACGCTCATTAAATCGGCTCCGACACCTATTTTTCCTGAAAACAAAGTAAAAATGCCTTACATCCATATAAACATACCTAAGTCCATGCTATTTTCTTAGTTTTTAAGCATCGAAAGTACTATAAATTCACAGCACATCAATGACACCTAATTAAAGTGGTGTCGTTGCCGGGGATGCTCAAGACGAGGTTGTTAATGCTGGTCGCCATGGAAGGGGCAACATATGCCAAATATATGCCCCTCAATTCTTTGATGAGGATGACCAAAACATTGATGGAGTCGGGTCAACCGAAGCTACTGTACCACCACCATTGCCTGCTGGGGAAAAATTTGACATCACTAGCACCATGATCCATTTATTGAATATGAACGGGATGTTTAGTGGTCGCATAGATGATGATTCTAGCCTGCACTTAATGAACTTGTTTGTATCTGAAAGCCGTACAGGTTGCCCGAAGTCATGCAGGACGCAATAAGGCTAAGACTCTTCCCCTTCTCTCTGTTTGGGGAGGCCATTTTATGGTTATTGGAGTTTCCCAATGACTCCATTGCCAACTGGAGGGAGCTAAAATAGGCTTTTATAGAGAGATTCTTTCCACCCTCTAGGATGCTACAACTTAAGGATGAGATATACAAAATCTGACAACTAAAGACTGAGGCACTTCATGAAACCTGGTTGAGATTCAAGAAGAAGCTGACCAAGTGCCCAAACCACAAAATTTCGGATGACTGTTTGTTGGAGATTTTCTATAGATCACTGAATAACAGTACTAATGTTGTAGCAGACTCAATGGAGGGAGGAGCACTGATAAGCCACACCTGGGAGCAAGCTGCCACTATTCTAGATGGAGTGAAAAATACAAATAGAGCATGGCACACCCGAGAAGCGAAAGCAGCGGCTGGTACATATGAACAATGAAGGAAGGAGGAAGAACGTGACTAGGAATTGGCTCATATGCGCACATCATTAGACCTGCTCAGGAAGCATATCATGGGCACTGGAGCTAGAAAAGTTAATGCGGTAGGGACACAGGAACAGAAGCCAAGGCTTGAGCACTCAGATTCCGAAGAATGAAGAAGAAGGCGGAGAATGGTAAGTTCAAAAAATTCTCGTCGATGCTAAAACAATTATCTATGAACATACCATTGGTTGAGGCATCAGAACAGATGGCGGAATATGCCAAGTTTATGAAGGACCTTGTTACTAAGAAAAGGTCCGCGAGCTATGAGCCTATGGATAACATTCATCATTGTAGCGCTACAGCCTCACGGGTCCTTGCCCAGAAGAAGGAAGATCCAGGTACCTTCACCATTCTATGTACAATTGGTGATGTTGAGTTCGCGAGGGAACTGTGCGACTTAGGAACAAGAATCAATCTGATGCCATTAGTTATGTTTAACTGGCTGGGCTTGGGAGCCCCCACACCGACTCCTATGAAGCTGCTGATGGCCGACCGAACTATGAAAAAGCCTGTGGGGATCCTATTTGATGTTCTTGTTAAAGTGGATAGATTCATATTCCCAGTGGACTTCGTGATCCTTGATTGCGAGGTTGATTTTCAGGTCCCCATCATTTTGGGTGACCATTCCTTGACACTGGGAGGGCTTTAGTAAATGTGGAGGTTGTCTAGTTAAATTCAGACTCAATAAAGAACAGGTCACCTTCGATGTTTTTCGGTCAATAAAGAAACCAAAGGAGTACAGAGTGATCTCAGCAATCGGGGATAAGTTTGAGATCCTTGATGAAGTTTGAGTAGTCAAGAGACTTGTGTTGTGTCGCTATGTTAAATCAGACGCTTCTTGGGAGGCAACCCATGTGGTGGTTTGGTGAAGCCTTAGTAACCGAACCACCTACGTCGTGCTGCGACGTTAAATCAAGCGCTTCTTGGGAGGCAAGTTTATTGACTTACGTGTGTTCAGTGTGCAGGACAAACAAAAATAGGTGGAAAAAGAATTATAGAACAGACTAGTGCTATGGGTCTCAATACGACTCATAAGAGGATTGTACGGACCATAGTACGAGTCGTTGTGAAAGGCAGAGATGTACCTCAGTGCATGAGTTCAGGGTACAGTTGGTCCTGCGACTCATAACTTCATTGTATGGGTTGTAGTACTCACTATAGGTATTAACTAAGTAAGGCATGGACCTCAAAGTAAGAGTGACCTATGAGTCATAGTACGGGTGATATCTTCATTGTACGAGTGTCGTAGGATGTACTCGTAGGTCCACAGGTAAGTTTTCTTAACATCTCTGTGACGCGTCCTAGGGACGAATCATAGGTCCTTCCTATTACTCATGGTGCGAGTTGTGATTGGTCAAAAGCTTAAATTTACCTGACTTGGCCAAGATTTTTCAACCTAACCTAAAAGTTATTTAAACTTCAAACCTATCAGAAACTTCACCCACGCACTCAAAATCAAACTCATGAAAGTACCCACGACTCCCTCACACCCGTAACTCAAGGTCATGATCAATTGAGCAAGATTTTTTCTCAGCTAACACCATGAAACTTGAAGTCCAACCCTAGTCCCTGATTTTCAGTCGAAGTGAGTAGAGTTTCGCATCATTCAAGTAAGTTGTTACTCTTTAAATGGGTAAAAAGACCTACTGTGCCTGAGCAAACTTTCTTATTCACTGGGAGTCCTCTAAATGCATGAAAAATCAAATAGGACAATGGCCAGTGATGTGAAAAAGTAAATGTGTGATTGAGTACGAATTGAACATGTTAAAAATTGCACATGAACTGCTATAACTAGAGTTACAGGTTTTGAGTAAAAAAGGGAGGAATGGATAATTGTTAAAACATGATGAATGCATGCCTAGACTTGGGGAATTCTGAGTACCCAATACAAAATCAAATTCACCTGTAAACTGAATTAAAAATAAGGCAGGACAGGCTTCAAAAGCCTTACTAAGACTCGCAGTTTCATACTACGACTCATAGGATGGCTCTTTGGGACTTTCCCAGGCCAAACATGTAATAATTAAGAGGTACGAGATCTAGTACGGCTCGTAGTATCTTGCTACGAGTCGTACCTTGCAATATTACAAATAGTCTGAAAAAGGTTAAGTCCAAAAGTGACAGTATGATCCTTCCTATGACTCGTTGAATCGACTTACGGGTCGTACCATGAGTCATGAAAAAATTACAGAAAATGGGTTTTCAAGGGGCATCCTTCCTACAACTCGTGGTATGGATCGTACCTTCATGGTACGAGTCACACCTTAGAGGCGTAATATTGATTTGAAGCATTACGAGTTTCAATACGACTCGTACCTCCAAGGTATGACTCGTACTGTAGACCCATGATAAATTATAGAGGACTTTTTTCTTGCTTTCTTTTTCTAAGGTTTAGAATTTTAACCCTTATTCTCCACAGGTAAAATGACGCGGAAAAAAAAAATCCAAAGCAACTACTCGGAGGGCATTGATAGATGAAACCTCGAAATTCCAACAAGTGGGCAACACACCTAGTGGTCCTGTGGAGGAATACCGGGTCGACACATCTGACACTAACGAGACCCAAACCACTAGGGCAAAAGCTAAAGCCCAAGCTGTGGCAGCCACTGCCACATCTGATAGTGATCCCCAATCTAAGGAGGGAGCTAAGGAAAGAGTCCAAGAGTCCAGAAGCGGCTCTAATGATGAAGAGGGGTTCGAGGAGGCCCAATCCAGTGATGTAGATAGTGAGTCCAGTAATTTGGGATAAAATGAACCCGGTAAGCTGGGCACGACTTTCTACCGCAGTCCCAATATAACGAACAGTTGGGGGGCGAGCAGGGGAATGTCCCCACTTCACAGGAGCAGTGTGAGACACTGGCTACAGATGCCGATCATTTAGAGGTAGCTCCTAGCACCTCCATCGCACCACCTATGGGCCTTCCGAGCCAGACTCCAACCGGGTATATGCTAGTTCCTCAAGAATTTCTCCAGAAGCTGGCCAAGAGACTGATCGTAGATGGAAATAAGGTATAGTCTATGATGGAGAATGTCAAGCCTTAGGTAAAGGCTGAGATTAATATAGCGGCACAGGTACTACACGATAGGATAAATAGCTTTAAGAGCCGATTCAATGAGCGTATGGCCAAGCAGACTGATACGGGCATCCTTCGTTAGGAGTTGGGGGCCCTTCAAAGACAAGTGGCTAAGCTGTCATCACGGTAGCCGGCAATTATAGCATCCCCCACTATTTCTAACGTTGACATTGGCATATAAAATGAGCTTTATCTAGCGGTATATTGGGAGCCTACAGGAGCTGAGAAGGAGAAAGGGAAAAAGAGGGTCTCTAAGGATGTTAGAAACAAGACCTAAAGAAGAAGAGAAAGAGAGAAAAGAAAGAACTCACATCCCCGACAACGACATTTTTCCTATGTTGAGGTTCACAATGTCCAAGGAGGGACCAGGGCCAAAACAGGTTCTTTATAAAAAAATGGGTACGGTTAATTGGTTAGTACGACCCGTACAATCCTGTTATGGGTTGTATGATCAGTTGTGGGTTATGCCGGTGCCATATATGGAAAATATCCTATTACCTTAGGAAAAGGTTTCTGAGGTCTGTATATATACCATTTATATTTTATTTTAGTAGAACAACATAGAGAGTAGGTAGTAGACATGTGAAAAGTTTTATTTTTGAATTATTATTAAGTTTTGGAGAGTAATTCTTAGGATTAACACTTAATATTATCAATTGTTCTAGAGTTTATTTATTCATATTCAAAGTAGGTTTTCTTCCAATTATTGTTGTATGTATTAATTATGTGTTTGTCTATGAATGCTAATTATAGTCTTACAATCATGAGATGCTAAAATCTCCACAACTAGGCTTGTGGGAACCATGGTGAAATAATGAAATAGGGTTACACAAGGTGATTCAAAAACAATGCTAAACACTTGTATTGTATTCTCTTCATTTTTAAATGTTTCTTAACGGTGCGCAACATTAGGACTTGCCCGAATTCTTTACTTTCCTGAACCTAGAGAAGTAGAGATTATGAAAAGAGAATTACAATAAAGCCTTGATTTTTATGATCATTGTATGACTTTAGCGGTGGTCCCAGGAAATTTTATTTGGAACATATTGATAATGTTTTGTTTGAAATAGCTCATGAGACTTAACCTAATGATCGAGTATAGTCATCCGATAGGGACAAACCAATCGTTTGGATGAACCCTAGTTATCAGTTCTACAAATAATCATTGGGATTGATCACGTGTGTATACCTAAAGTAGTTATGAACCCATGGGGCACACATACCCTAGTTATTTACAGATCTTGATAACAACCATAATTATGATCTTGTTTTAATATTGTTTTACTTAAAACCCCCCAATTTGGAGATAACTTACCAACAAGTTTAAGTACCGGTATTAGTCTAGATCACACCTTATTCCCTATGGGTTCGACTCCAACCTCTTTGTTGGATTCTTTGTTGACAACGTCCACTTCATACTTTGCCAGGAAGTGTGAGTTTGAGCGTTATCAGGAGTATGAAGAGACAGTGAATTCTTTAGTAGGGATGGGGTCTTATTCTTATGCTCCAAATAAGTTGGATTTGGACTTGAAGAATGGACCAATTCCTCCAGCAAAGCCCTCTATTAAAGAACCACTGATGAGTTGGTAATTTATCAACTCATTAGGCTTTTAAACATGAGATTTTGCTTAGTTTTCAAATCATTTAAGAGGATTTTATGCTATTTCTATTTAGTCTTGCAGGTATTTAATTTGAGGAGAGAAAGCATGAACTTGGGCAAAAGAATGGAATTTAAGAAATGGAGTGAAGCTTGACCAGATGGGACTGGCGCTTGACCGGATGAAGATGGCAAAACACCAGCTAGAATGCAAAACAACTGGCCCAGAGTGGAATAAGCACCGGCAGAACGCAGGTCAGCACCTGCAAACCATTGATGCAAGCGCCGATTGGACCTAGAATTCACTGCCATGCACCTGTGAAAAAGCAGCGATTCGCGGATGGGCAACGATGGAACGACCGTGACTTGCAAGTGGCACCACCTGCAGGAAGGAAAAAATCATCCAACACGGATATTTAGGAGCATTTTGACCTATTTCTGTACATTCTTTTGGAAAGTACCAAATATTCTTTACCATATTTGTAGAGAGTAGAGAATAGCACATAGCTTTTTGCTCATCTTCTTCTTCTTCTTGAAGGTACAAAAACCTCCATTGAAAAGCATTTGTGAGCTTAAATTTAGTTGTTGATGATGAATGTGGTGATGTTGATTGTTAATATAATTGTTCATTTTCATCAATGAGTAGATAAATCTCTTTGCTAGGGGTGTGTGTATGAATTGGGGTAAACTTGGATTGGGTAATGCTTGAGTAATCTTTTAGTTATTCATTTATAATTAATCAATTGTGTTCTCCCAATTTAAAGTGGTTTTACTCATAGTTGCAAATGTGGGTGGTGATTACTTATTTAATTTTTTCTTGAGAAAGAGAAATTGAATATGGGTAAGAAAGCAATGGTGGTTAATTGGGAATTGGTTATGTGGGGTTAGGCTATACGTAGCTAAAACCCATGGCTATGAACCCATGAGAGATTTGAGGCTACAAAATAGCTCTAATCTGACAGAAGTCTTAATGGATTTACTGTTTAGGACCTTGGGGTCTGAGAAAACCCGAGGCAAAAGACACCCCCGTGGTTGAAGAACATCGGGTGTCACTTCATCCATGACTATTTATAATTCTGAGTAATTAATTGATTGCCTAGTTAGTTCAAATCCAATTGATGCTCCATTCAAAAGCATACCCCTAGCTCTTGCTCACATTTGTACTTCAAGTTGATTATCGTGTCGATTGATCAATAGCTAATTACATTTTAGTTGTGTTATATTGCAAACCCCCAAATTTTACTTTCTTGTTTACAATACAATTATGCTCTTTAGTTTGACTTGATAGACAACTTCTATGCCATTTAAGCGCATTCTCTGTGGATTCAACCCCGACACTTGTTGGGTATATTTATTTTGCTAACTACCGTTTACACTCTCTCTTTATGAGGAGTGAAATTAGATGTTATTAAAAATAGTGTCGTTGCCGGGGAAGGTCATTAGATAGCCTTTAGTTGATTGTTGAGTTAAATTAATTTAGAATCTTGTGTTTTGCTTTTACAATTGTTTTGATTTTGGGTACCTTTATAGGATGACCGGTATTGGACAAAAATCTCAAGAGGGTTCCGTAGATGGTCATATGGACCACGAAGATGATGACTCTATGATGCCAAACATAGCAGGTGCCATTCGCCTACCACCCACAATAGGAAATGTCGTAATTTCATGTGACTAGTACAATGCTACACTTGCTACAGATGAAAGGACTCTTTGGTGGTCAGCCAAGTGAAGATGCAAATTGACATCTTCAAAATTTTCTTGAGATTTTAAACCATTTAACATCACCAAAATAAGTCAAGAGACTATCAAATTGAAGCTCTTTCCATTCTCCTTGATTGGGGAAGCGACCATGTGGCTTGAGGAGCTCCCTCTGGGATGTATAACATCATGGAAGGAATTAACAGAATCCTTCTTAGATAGGATTTTTCCTCCTTCAAGGATTTTGAAGCTAACAGATGATATCACCAATTTCAGTCAAACACCCGGTGAACCTTTACATGAGGCTTGATTGAGGTTCAATAAAAAAGTGGCTCTTTGTCCCAACTATGGGCTTCTGGATGGAGTACTCCTGAAAAGATTTTATCATTCTTTGCACTCCATTAAAAAGTTTGTGGCAAACAACTTGGTGGGTAGATCTCTTATGGACCAGCCCTATGGAATAGCAAGAGCTTTGTTGGATCAGATGACTAAAAAGAACCGGGCTTGGCACACGAGGGAAACTAAAGAAACCTCTGATTTGTGTGGGTTCAAGTTTTGTGACCGCCAAGATTAGAAAAAGGGATGATGACCGAGATGAACCTATGGAAAAAATGATGACCCACCTTGAGTTGATGATGAAGCATGCTATGAGTAGTGGATCTTAGAGCATCAATGTCGTGGGGACTCAAGGTCCAATACCATATGAAAGAAAAGTCTCACCACCTAGGTATGAAGAGGAG
>JACEIK010002811.1:42207-56230 GCA_018107945.1 Datura stramonium | reverse complement strand
CGAGGCCCTTAGAGACCAAGGAGAATCAAGGTTGGAGGAACAGAAAAACCAGGGTTGGATTTATCGGAATGAAAGATGGGGAAATCAAAATCTTGATGGGGAGCGTTATCATCATAGCTCAAACCCATATGTACCCCCTCCAAAGGATGACAATCCCCAAACACAACCTGGTGTGAGCAATGTGGGAAGCTCCAAGATTGAGTAGATGCTGGCTCGAGTACTCAAGAGACTGGAATCCACCGATAGTGCAGTCAAGGAATTGAAAGGAGAAGTGTCGAACCTTGGCCAAATAGTGAACTCCCACTCTGCATCGATTAAGCACTTGGAAGCACAAATGAATCATTTGTCTTCCCAAATGAATCCCCACATGAATAGGACACTTAACAGTGACACCGTACCCAACCCGAAGAAGGATGGCCATTTTATGGCAATTGTGACTAGATGTGGCGAAGTATTGGAAGATATGGGTGTGAAGACCAAAAATGTTGTTAAATCAGAACCAAGAGATGTTGTGGATGAACAGGTGCCAAGAGCACAAAATATTGTGGTTGATACCAATGAACTTGATGATGGGGAAGTTGAAGTTGACCTCGAGAAGGTAGTTGATAAGGATATGAGCAAAGAAGTTGTACCCGACATAGGCCAAGGCCTTGGATTCCTCCTCCGTATCCCTAGAGGTTAGCCAAGAAAAAAGATCATTATCTTAGGAAATTCATAGAGATGTTTAGTAAATTATCTACCAGTATATCTCTAGTGGATGCATTGCTTCAGATGCTTGGGTATGCCAAGTTTATGAAAAATTTGCTGAAGAAAAAAAAAGTCATTGATGTTGGTGTGGGGGAAGTGACACACCACTGCAGTGCTATGATGATAAGCAATCTCGCTTACAAACGAGAGGACCCAGGAGCCTTTACTATCCCCTACACCATCGAGCTATGTGTGTTCAAAAGGCCCTGTGTGATCTTGGGGCAAGCATCAACCTGATGCCCCTCATCATTCCTAGGAAATTAGGGTTGGGGAATCCAAAACCCACTTCAATGAGGTTATTGATGGAAGATAGATCCATAAAGAAACCAGTAGGAGTGTTGGAGGATGATCTAGTTTGGGTTGATAAGTTCATCCTTCCAGTTGACTTTGTTGTTCTAAATAGTGGCATGGATGTTGAAGTGTCGATTATCTAGGGGAGACCATTGCTTGCCATGGGCAGAGCTTTGGTAGATGTGGAACTTGGTGACTTGAATTTCAGGATGGGAGGTTATGAAGTCATGTTTAATATATGTCAAACCATCAAGCCCCCAGATGAATGCAAAGTGATAGGGTTTTTAACTGATGAGGCATCACAAGATGAAGGTGGTGTTGATGAGGCTGATATGGAGGATTAGTCTCCATAGTATTGCGAAGTGAGTTTTTATCCGTCGTGCCACGACGTTAAATAAGGCACTTCTTGGGAGGCAACCCAAGTGTTTTTACTTTGGACATTTTGATGTTTTTGTTGTTTTTGGTTTTATAGGTAGATTGGAAGAGCAACATGGAAATGAAAAATAGGGAAGGCACTGCGCCAGACAGGCAAAATGCCAGGGCACAAGCTCGAAACGCCTCCCTGTCTCATGTGAGAAGAAAAAAGTAGGAGAAAAAAGATGAAACTAGCAACCAATCGGAAAAATGCTTGATGCATTCCGCGAAACACCAATTTGGCACAGGTGTGAACCAGTGTACCAGGAGAAATTCTAAAAATCAAAGGGTGAGCAGTGACTCACCGGTGAAACACAGGTTAAGGGTGCTCAATTATAATGAATTACATTACTTGAGGAGAAGTAATGGTTCAAATTTGCGGGTTTGATGAGTTGGTAGTTACAAACTCATTAGGCTCTTAGACATGATTTTTTGCTTAATTTTCTAGTCTTTTAGGTGGATTTTATGCTCTTTTTACTTGATCTTTGCAGGTATTTAAATTGAGTAGGAAAAGCATGAAATTGAGCAAAAGGTATGAAAATGAAGATGGATCGGTGCTCGTTGGAGGACACCGACAAAATGCCGGTGGACTGTAGAAGCCTACTGTGCTGAGGAAGATTGGCTACCAACGGATCATGGATCAGCATCAGTGAACCACCAGTGCCAACGCTGATTTGCTTTAGAAATCACTGGCCATCAGTTGTGACCGACCGATGGACCGCCGACTAGCACCGGCGAACCACCAGTCTCTCGCAAGTGACGCCCGTCAAAAAAGGGCAAAAATGTCCAGCTTAGAAAAAGCGGAGCATTTTTGTACCCTACTTTTGTACATCTCAAAAAGGATCTGAACATTCTATTCCATTTTTATTCAATTGACATTGTATTGAATTAGAGAGAAGTAGAGAGAAAAGCACTCATCTTCTTCTTTGCAAAGGTAGAAAACTCCATTGGAGATCAGAACCTTGAGCTTGAATTTTTCTTACTCATTCTTTTGAATGGATATTGAATTATTATAGAATGCAATGTCTTATTCTACTACATAAGTAGCTAAATTTCTTGCTAGGGGTGTGTGAATGATTGGGGTTGATTTGTATTGGGGATTATTCAATTGATCTTAGATTTACTCAATTAATATAAATTTGGCGTTTCATCTAATTTTTAAGCTAAATACTCATAGTTGCAAATGTGGATTGTATTTACTTACTCTAATTTTACTTGAAAGAAGAATTTAGAGTATGGGTGAAACATTAGTAGGTAATTGGGTGTTGATCATGTGGGGTTGGGCTAGAAATAGCTGAAACCCGTTGTCAAACACCCATTGAGAATCAAAGATAGAACTAGGTTATTCTTACCCAAGTTGATGTGGTTGTTCAGAAAAGGCCTTTGGTATTTGTAAAAACCCGAGGTATAAGACATCTAATTGGTTGAGAAACATAAGATCCCACATTGTCCACAACTAATTATACTATTGAGTAAGGCTAGGAGATGTTAATAATCCCAATNATGTTAATAATCCCAATCCAATGATGCCCCGACAATTTCACTCCCCTAGTACTCTCTCCTTTGGTATTTTCTAAACTTTGTCCTTGTTTCCGTGAGAAAATTTTATAGTTCAGTTGACGAGTTGTGATTTCTGCAATTTTTACTTTATTGTTGTTAAGACATTAATGCAAGTTACATCAATTTGATAAATAACTCTTGCATGATCAACTTCTATTCCTTATGGGATTCTACCCCGACATTTGTCGGGTATATTTGTTTTGCCAATGACAATTTACACTCTCTCATTAAGAGGAGTGAATTTAGACATTATAAAAAATGGAGCTATTGCTGGAGAATATAGTTTGATAGTCTTTAGTTGTTTGTTATTTTTAATTGATTTGTTCAATCTAGGTTGGTTTGACTTTTCTCTTGTGATTGGTGCCATCTAGCTTGATCATGATATGAGTCAACACTCACAAGAAGGAGAAGGTTCAGCGGATGGGCATATGGATCATTAGGATGATGATCCCGTGATGCCCAATGTAGCAGGTGCCATTCGCCAACCTCCTATGGTAGGGAATACAATATTTCATGCGATGAGTACAATGCAATAGTTACTCCAAATAAAATGGATCTTTGGAGGAATGCCAAGTGAGAATGTAAATAGTATCTCCAAATTTTTCTTGAGATTTTTCAACCCTTCAACATCACAAATATAAGACAAGAGTCAATCAAATTGAGGCTCTTCCCATTTTCACTAACCGTAGAAGCGACCACTTGGTTGGAGGACTTGCCTCCCAGGTCTATTACCTTTTGTAATGAACTCACAGAAGCATTTTTGGACAGGTTCTTCCCTCCCACAAGGATGCTACAGCTGAGGGATGACGTTACCAACTTCCAATAATATATTGGGGAACAACTCAATGAAGCATGGTTGAGGTTCAAGAAAAAAAATTCCATTTGCCCAAACCATGGGTTGCTCGATGGGTTTCTAGTTCAGAGATACTATTATTCATTAGATTCTATCAATAAGTCTGTGTCAAATAATTTAGTGGGGGTTTCCATCACNGCTTGTTATTCCGGGAAAAATTCCCACCAGTATAAATAGAACACCTATCAATAAGTCTGTGTCAAATAATTTAGTGGGGGTTTCCATCACGGATCATCCCTATGAATAGCCAAAGCACTTCTTGACAGAATGACTAAGGCCAATCGAGCATGGCATACTAGAAAAGCGGAGGCACCTTCTACTGGTGTTGCTCCCAACCTTATGACTGCTGAGATGAGAAAAAGGGATGCGTCTAGAGATGAAACTCTTTCTAAGATGATGACCCAGCTAGAATTGATGACGAAACATGTGATGGGAGATGGTGCAAAGAGTGTGACTGTTGTAGGTGCCCAAAGCCATCTTTAATTTGATGATGACACTTCACCCCCGAGATATGAGGAGAAGTGTAAGTACATGCAGGCCAATTGATTGATTCTTGCCCTGGGTATCAAGGTGCAAATCAAGGACCTTGGCGCCCAAGGGAGGAGAATCAAGGTTGGAGAAATTGTGTAATTAAGGATGGGGGGATAGAAATGATTGATGGGCGAATAGAGATCAAAATCACGAAGGAGAGAGATACCATCGAAGTGCTAACCATTATGTGCCTCCTCCAAAGATGTGGGCAACTCAAAGGTTGAAGACATGTTGTCTCAGGTGTTAAAAAAGGTAGAATCCACTGACAGTGAGGTTAAAGAATTAAAAGGGGAGGTGTCTAAGCTTTCCCAAATAGTAAGTTCCCACTTAGCATCGATCAAGCACGTTACAATCCCAAATGAACCATTTGTCTTCACAAATGAACCCTCGCATCAAGGGTGCACTCCTGAGTGACACTGTTCCCAATCCAAAGAAATATGGATATTGCATGGCAATTGTGACGAGAAGTGGCAAAATATTGAAGGATGTGGCCGTGAAGCCCAAAGATGTTGTTGCCCCAAAGGAAAAAATGATGATGTTATGGAAGAGGTGCCAAAAACACCAAGTGTTTATGATGATTAAGAAGGGAAGGATGAGGGAGAAGTTAATTTGACTCCTTCATATGATGTGATTGAAAATGAAGGCAAGAAAGCCCCCAATTACAAGGATCAAGAAACAAGAGTTCAACCTCCATATCACTACGACTAAACAATAAAAAGGAAGATACTCAGTTTCGCAAGTTTATAGAAACGTTCAGAAAATTAGCCATCAATATACCACTTGTGGATGCTTTGATTCAAATGCCACGATACACAAAGTTTATCAAGGAGCTCTTGAAGAAAAAGAAGGTGGTGGATACAGGCACCGATGAGGTGACCCATCATTATAGTGTTGTGATGACCAGCAACCTTGCTCCAAAACGTGAAGATCTTGGAGCATTTACCATTCCTTGCACAATTGTCTTGTGCATATTCAATAAAGCTTTTTGAGACCTTGGCACTAGAAATAACTTGATGCTACTGGTAATCTTAAAGAAACTCAGTTTGGGGAGTCCCAAACATCCATGATGCTCTTAATGGAGAATAGGTCAATTAAATGAACCGTTCTAGTGTTAGTTGATGTCCTTGTGAGAGTGGATAAATTCATATTTCCAACTGATTTTGTTGTGATGGATTGTGAGATGGATATCGAGGTGCCAGTTATCTTGCGGTGCCCACTTCTAACAACCGGAAGAGCTTTGATGATGTAGAGCTTGGGGAGCTTAAGTTCCAAGTAGGTGGTGACATGGTCACCTTCAATGTGTGTCAGCCTATCAAGCCCCCGGATGAGTGTAAGGTCGTGGAAGTGTTTGATGGTGAAATGGAGCATTATGAACCATTTGATGATGAGATTGAATTGAAGGATGACCTTCCGGAGTGTTGAAGATTGAGAAGATATCCATCGTTTCACGATGTTAACTAAGTTGCTTCTTGGGAGGCAACCCAAGAATTTTAACGTTAAGCACTTTAATGTTTTTGTTGTTTTTGATTTTGTAGGAAAATTTGGATGAAAAACAAGGAGAAGAAAAACAAGCAGGCACGGTGCTTGACCGGCGAACCTCCGGTCCATATGTGCGAAGCGCTGCTTCAATGTGAGTCAAGAACAGAAGGTTGGGAAGTACAAGGTAAAACTGGTGATCATTGGCGAAATACAGGTGCGAACCCACAAACCGCTGGTTAACCGCCGTGTGTAAAGCACTAAACTTAATAGGGTGTTTGTCAACTGCATAAAGGTGGAAAAACGCCAGTGCTCACCGATGATCTCCGATTAACCGAAGGCCAAGGTATGCAATGTAATTAAAATATTGACTAACCCGACCCTGGGATTTAAAAAAATATGGTCAAAACCTCTCCAACTCCCGATAAACCCTTTTTTCCACCTTTCCATTTTCCCATTTACACTTTTTAACTTTCCCATACATCACCTTACCACCTTCCCACCATTAAACCCATCTCTTCACCTACCACTTCCTCTCTCCTATAAATTCCCCACTCCTACTCCATTCATTTCATCACTTCTCACTCATATTTTCACTATACTAAAGCAAAAATCTTATGGAAACTCCATTATTGGGCAACACCAAGCTTTGATCTTTCTTTGCTCTTTCTTCTCAAATTCATTCGGTATGTGTCTCCTGCTTTGATTTTGCTTATTCTTTGAAGATGTGAATCAGTTTGAGCATGCTAAAGTCGAGGATTTCCCCACTTATGTGTCCCCATTACACTGTTCTTATGCTTTTCATTGCTTGTATATTCTTCATATTGTTGGTATATGGGGGTGGTGATAACATGTTCAATGAAATATGGGTATCCTCTGTGGTAAAATGATTGATTCTTGATGTGCCTGATTTTAGTTGGGGGTGAAGTTTAGTAGCCCCGTGTGTGCTTAGAATGCGCAATTTGCCCGATGATAGATGAAGTGACATCTTTCTTAAGGGTAAATTGTCACTTTTACGTTGTTTTTTTATTGTTGTTGTGTTGGGTGAGTGAATCTTAGATACAAAAATTTTGTTGTTTCACTGAGTTTGCGGATGAAATACATTGAACGGCATTCACAAGTGAACCATCGATTAGGTTTGGCGAACGAAGGATGAATCATAGATTGGGGTACAAGGATTCAGTCCACTATCCCAGACCTGTATTACACCAGCGCTCAGTGAGTCAAGATCATCAAAACGCCAGTGTGGCACCGGATGAACCATGTTTTCCCAGTTTTCTATAAATGACCGACGGCTAACAGGTGGTTCGTGTATTTTCACTAGCATAACATCGGTGAATGACCGGTTTCCTCTCATTTTCTCCACTTTTATACTTTCCACCAATGACGAGGCATAGGTCAAGGTATGAACTTCATTTAAAATGTTGACTAACCCATTGACCTACCCAACTCAGGGATTTGCGGTCAAATCTTTCCAGCTAAAAAAAATCTTTCTCTCCACATTTTTATCAAAACTCCTGCCACTTTTCAACTTCCCAAAACCTAGCTTCCCAACCTAACATCATTAACACCCACCTTCTTCTTACCGAATCACCTTTCCTCTCTTAGCCTTTAAAACCTATCCTCCTTTACTCCTTTCATCTCATCTCATCTCCTATCACTGTGAAAACACCATATTTGGGAGAGTTACCAAGCTTCCATCCCTTTACTTATTCCCACTTCTCAATTTGGTATGTGTCTCCTAGTTTTGATGTGCTTATATTAAGAATATGAATCTGAATTCAAGCATGCTAGAGTAGATCTTGGTCACACCCATGTTCCCCATTTTCCATTTTTGGTTTTTCATCAATTGAATATTTTCCATATTGTGGTTATGTTGGAGATGGTGGTTAGATGTTTAAATATTGATGTGGGTGTTTTCTTTGGTAAACATGCTTCATGATTTAGATTCTAGAGATTTAGTTAGGATTGAAGTCTGAGTAGCCCCAAGTGCTTAGAATGTATGATTTTCCCAATGATAGATAGGGTGACGTCTTTCTTAATTGCAAAATCATCAATGTTATTTTGTTTGTATTGCTTGTGTAAATAATAGTGATGTGCAATGAGTTGGTGAATCATAAGGAGGGATTTATGATAACTCAATTGGAGTAAAAGTGAGCGGTGTTCCATTGGTGAATCACTGGCATGCCTGGTGAAACCCCGGCTGAAATGCAGGTCCAGGCGCGAAGCTACAGGCCACTACCAATGCCCTACGTTTCATCAGCACTTCATGGGTCAGGACCGGCGAATCACTAGTGTGGAAACAATTTAGAGTATAACTACCCAGTTCTCTGCCAGACACTGGCGATTCATCAGCACTTCACATCTCTACACCTGCATCTCGCCGGTGGTCTATCGGTGCAGCCAGCATAAACATTTTTCTCTTTCCATTTGTTTACAATACAATCATTAGAATTTAGTTATGTAATTTAGATTTGTTATTGTTTCCTTTTTCACACTTTGTATGGCACTAACATTATCTTGCAAAATTATGTCCATCTCTAGACAACAAAGCAAAGGGAAATCCCAATGACAACCACCGCATCTCAAGAGTTAGATCCGGGGAAGCCCAGCAAATTTCGTACCTTCATTTTGGGCTGGATAAAATAGAGGGGTATTATTTGTCCTTCAAGAAGACCTGGCCAATCATCACATAGACTCAATTTGAGGTGGAGTCTTTCAAGGATGACTTCCCAGACATTTACAGTAAAATCGACATTCGTGATTGGGGGCCATTCACCATACCCGTAGACCCTTACTTCCTTAAGTTGGTATGGGAATTATATGCCTCTTATAGGGAAAGGAAAAACATCTTCAAGCACAAAGGCCTAGTCGACACAATGCCCTGCCTTCCATCTGTGCTAGTACGGGGTCATGAAGTGAGCATTACCACAGAGGCAATCAACTCCATCTATTGGGATTAACCGATCCGACCAAATTCAGAGTTCAAAAGGAAGGTGTAAGATAAAGAGAATCAGTTTAAGTGGGTGGTAGAAATAATTGCAACAGGTCAACAACAATAGACTACATCAAAAAGAATAATTCATCGCCCTGATCTAAAGTTTGAAGCTCGCGTGTGGCTGGATTTGGTATATGCCCGGAGTATCGCTTCCAAGAATACAATGTATGTCCCCATTGAGGTTGCAATTCTTGTGTTCTGCATCATGGATCGAAAACAAATCAATGTTGGGGAAGTCATTGTAGAACAATTCAAAAGGAAAGTCAAGCAATGGGCAACTTCTTTTCCTCATCCCAGCCTCATTAGTATGTTATGCCTGCGAGCCACATGCCTCCATTTAGACCACTAGACAGAACAGTGAGGTCCGACGGAGTGATTACTCTAGTCACATAAACTGATAAGGACGCCCCATCTTTAAAGCAATCCAATGTGACGGTGGATCGAAACAGACCCCATCTTCCATGCTCTCTAGCATAGACCATGGTCACCACAGGCCTACAGAGTCAACTCCTCTCTGCCAGCCGGCCTTTTGAAGATGATAGAAATGGCCCGTGCTCATAATAGCCAGTTGTTGAAGTTAGCCAAAGCAATACCTCCCATGATCCAACAAGCCATCAAGAAGGTCATGCAACCAATGGTTGAAAAATTGGGATGCCTCTGTGCTAAAGTTGAAGTTTTAGAAAAGGAAGTGACTACCTTGAAAGGTGAAGTGGCGAGACACAAGGAAATGATTCCACCCAAAAATATTGAAATGAATGAACCTCTTTTCACTACTCACAGCCTGAGGAAAGTAGGAATCAGCCGAATAATTGGTGCGTGGGGTATGACAACCCTTCGAAAATCATGTCCGATGAATAAATATATCACAGTTACCCACCACCTCATCGGATGCTCACTGTAAATGAAATAAATCCATCATGGAGACCCGGTGGGGGTGGAAACCACTTTTTATTATTAACTCAGAACTCTTCTAGATCATTGGGTGGTTCTCGATCCAGGAAAGCCACTCGAAATTCCACCTGATCCATTGATGCCTTCTGCAGCTGAAATTGCTTCATGGCACTTTGATGAGACCACCTGCTCATGTATTCCTCACACCCATTGTTAAATCATTCACGGAGCCCTCTTTACCTTGTTGTTCTTTCCTTTTATATTAAGGGCAATGTATTTTTGTAGTTGGGGGTGGGGATGAGTGCTCCCTTTCTTGATGATAGAGTTTTTCCCTGGTTGGGCTGATTTTAAATGTTGAGGCAGTTGGCTTATATGTCTCGAATTGTTAGTGTATGTGATTGGGTCCTTATTTAAATAGCTAAATGTTGCATCACCCAAGTCTGATTTTTTTCCTTTGTAGATAGTAGCTAGTGAATAAACTCCCAAGGATTTTCTTTATACCACGATTCTTCCCCAAGGAGCAATTTCTTTTTCTATTCTTTTTCTATTGTCTAACTGAGTGATAGTTCCTAATGATAGATTGCAAGGATACTTTCTTAAGGGAAAATACCATGTCTTTAAGTCTTGTTGAAATTGTTTTTTAGGGGTACAACCAAAAGTTTTTGTGTGGCATGAAAAAAAATAAATTTTGATGAAATAGGGAATTTGAATTAAAGAATGTAGCACTCTTTTGTCATATATTGCACATTCCTTATTTTACTTGTTGATTCACATGCGTAATTGTTGTAAAATCGTAATCTGGTTGTAGCGATGTATTGTGTGACGCCTTGTGTTGTAAGGCTGATTGAATGATTCACATGCATATATGTTTGTCTAGAACTTTCCCTAAGTTTGATTCAAGATGAAATCCTAGAGGTAGTTGCACTTAGAACATGATTTTAAACTTTCTATTGCTAGTCAGTTCAGCCAAAATGACCTCCTTAAACATATTCCTTTTCTAGACGATATTGAGCCTTTGACCCTTTTTATTGGAAACTGCATTACAAGCCTAATGACCCTTTTTGATCCCCGTCCTTGGAACTCATCCTCCCTAGTGCTAGTGGAGAAAGAATGAAAATTGGGGCTGCAAGCCTAGGAATAGGGAGAGATAAGCAAATATGTGGAACCGAGTCAAATTCCTAAGTTTAGGGGTTCACAAGAAAAGGGAGAAATGTGATAGCTTCAATGTGAGGTATCACCAAACTGTGATTAAAAATGAATGAATCGATTTGTTGAAAAACCGTGTATCATTGAAAAGAGAAATAATAGTGAAAGGTATTACCTATTGCTTAGATGAAGCAGAATTGGAACCCAAAAGTGTTATAAGGGTGGCTCTTGTTAAACAAAAGATGAAGATGATGAGAAAGGAGAGATAAGGTTGAATGATCTCAATAGTGTGATGGGATGTGTAAAATCTTCACAAATAGGCATTAGGGAGGTTTTAACCACTAAAACTCATAGTTTATCCTACCTTAACCCCTATCCTTCACCATGACCCCAAGTCCTAATTGATTTTGGGTGTAGCAAATCTACATTAGTGGCAAGTTACATGAAGGTAAAGCCTTCAAGTTGTGTGCACGGAGAATTTTTTTGTGAGATTGAGTATTATTTCCCGATTCTAAAATCCCTTGTGTGTGAGTTTCCTGATGATAAAAAGGGGTTCTTTCTTCTTATGAGTGGCATCACCCCCTTTGAAAACATGCCTGCATTGGTGCGAATAAGTGATTGGGATATTAGTGTAATGAGCTTCAAGGCAAACTTTGAATGTGAATTTGTAATGATTTGAGATGCTATGTGTGCTTGTTTTGATAAACCATGCCCTGGTATTGAAGAATGAAAATAATTGTGAATCATGCCTATTCATTGTGCTTACCTCTTGAAACTTTTGCAACATGTTTTAGGGAAATCTCATGTCTTTTTCCTTGAGTCAGTGAGAAACTTTTTGAGTTGTTATAGTGCATAATCTCGTATGATTTAACATGCTATTCCATTTGCTCAACTGTAAAGAATTTCATTACTTGAGGATAAGCAATGGTTTAAGTTTGGGGGTTTGATAAGTTGGTAATTTACCAACTCATTAGGCTCTTAGACATGAGTTTTTTCTAAGTTTTCGAGTCTTTTAGGTGTATTTTATGCTCTTTTTCGTTGATCATTGTAGGTATTTAACTTGAGTAGAAAAAATATGAAATTGAGCAAAAAGTATGAAAATGGAAACGAGGACCGGCACTCCATCGCAGGACACCGGTGAAACATCGGAGGACCACAAATGCCTACTCTACTGAGGAAGATTGGCTACCGGCGGATAAAAGATCAGCATAAGTGAACCGCCAGTGCCAATGCCAAATTGCTTTGGTAATTACTGGTCATCAGTTGTGACCAATCGGTGGACAGCGGACTAGCACCGGCGAACCGCCTGTGTCTCGCAAGTGACGCCCGTCAGAAAAGGGCAAAAGTGTCCAGCTCATAAAAAGAGGATCATTTTTGTACACTAATTTTGTACATCACAAAAAGGATCTGAACATTCTATTCCATTATTATTCAATTGGCATTGTATTGACTTAGAGAGAAGTAGAGAGAGAAGCACTCATCTTCTTCTTTAGGAAGGTAGAAAACTCCACTGGAGATCATAACCATGAGCTTGATTTTTTCTTACTCATTTTGATGAATTGATATTGAATTATTATTGAATGCACTATCTTCTTCTACTTACATGAGTAGCTAAATTCCTTGCTAGGGGTGTGTGAATGATTCGGGTTGATTTCGATTAGATTTTGGTCAATTGATCTTAGATTTACTTAATTAGTATAATTCTAGTGTTTCATCTAAGTTTTAAGCTAAATACTCATATTAGTAAATGTGGGTTGTATTTACTTACTCTAATTTTGCTTGAAAAAAGAATTTAGAGTATGGGTGATGAAACAATAACGGGTAATTGGGTTTTGATCATGTGGGGTTGGTCTAGAAATATCCAAAACCCATTGTCAAGAACCCATTGAGAATCAAAGTTAGAATTAGTTGATCTTACCCAAGTTGATATGGCTGTTGAGAAAAGGCCTTTGGGGATTGAAAAACCTGAGGTATAAGGCATATAATTGATTGAGAAATGTAGGATGCCACCTCATCCACAATTAATTGTACTATTTGGTAAGGCAAGGAGATGTTAATAATCCCAATCGGATGATGCCCCGATAGTTTCACACCCTTAGTATTCTCTCCTTTGGTATTTTATACACTTTGACTCTATTTTGGTGAGCAAATTTTCTAGCTCAATTGACAAGTTGTGATTTCCCCAATTTTTACTTTATTGTTGTTGAGACAATGATGCAAGTTACCTCAATTTGATAGACAATTCTTGCATGATCTACTACTATTCCCAATGGGATTCGACCCCAATACTCGTCAGGTATATTTGTTCTGCCAACAACCATTTACACTTTCTCATTAAGAGAAGTGAATTTGGAAGTTATCAAATATTACATTATCCCCCACTCATGTTTCCTCATTACCCATTTCTTGTGCTTTTTCATTAATAAAAGATTTTCCATGTTAGGGTTAGTGATGAAATGCTGAATATTGTTGTGGGTATCTTTTATGGTAAGTTGCTTTATTCTTGGTGTGCTTGGCATACTAGTTGGAGGTGAAGTCTTAGTAGCCCCATGTGTTTAGAATGCACAATTTTCCTGATGATAGATAGAGTGACGTCTTTCTTAAGGGTAAATTGTCATTTTATTTTTCTTGTGTTGCTTGGGCAAATAAAATCATAAAGTGCAATGACTGAGTGAGTCCTGAATGTGAAGATGTCCTATTTTGTTGAGTTTGGTGCTTAAAATGCATTGAACGGCGTTCACCGGCAAACCGCCGGTCAGGCCAGACGAAACACCGGATTGAAACGCAGGTCAAGTTTCAAGGATTCTGGCCACTACCTAGACCCGCGTTTCACTGGTGCTTCACGGGTCAAGACTAGCAAAACTCCGATATGGTGTTAGATGCATGTTGTTTACCTAGTCTACTATCAAGCACCGGTGGCTCACTGGCACCTTGCGAGTCTTCACTTGCGTTTCGACGGTACTTCCAGCACTTCACTTTTGAACGTTTTAATTTATTTGACATACAATCTTTATAATTTCTTTCCTTATCTTAGAATAGATGTTAATTTTTCTTTTCCATTATGAAAAATACAAAAGGAAGTATTACTTGTGTGGAACTAACATGTCTTTACAGAT
>JACEIK010002810.1:128394-193282 GCA_018107945.1 Datura stramonium | reverse complement strand
GATAAAAATGATAACTAGGCCAGAAATAAGGAGTAGTAACAACCCGGAATCCTGAAAACAGAAACCTAACAATAACTCATTATTGAAGTGTAAATGCAACTATCTAATGCACAACAAAGACCATAACTGAAATGCCAGAAGACAGCCAACCATAATATATACAATTAGTCCAGCCAGTGTACCACACCGGGGTAAAATAAAAATGCCTCTAGGCGGTGTACCACACCGAGGTAAAATAACAAGACCTCCAACCGATGTATCACACCGGGGTAAAATCAATAAATCTTAGACAAAATCATAAATGGAGCCGATATGTCTTATACTTTACCAGCTCAATACATACATCATAGAAATGACGAACACTAAACATGTGGCCTGCATAGGCCTCCTTCGTAATGTATAACTGGAACTGAGTATATATAACATGTAAAGCTAGAAAATAGAACTTAAATTCATGTATTAAAAACTTGTAAAAATCATAAGGAACTACGGATGACCTAAGAGTTTCAATAAAATTTATAGATCGTGTTCAAGGGACATTAGAGCTCAGAAACTCGCTAGCTTGTTTTTCGACTTAAGGAAAAGGGATTATGAAATCTCCCCTTGGCCGGAAATATTTCATAACATACACATAAGATAAAGGACAACCATACGCAGGTAATCCTAAGTCAATAAGTTCGTTTACCCTCAATAGCTTGCGACGTCTTTACGTGTCTTAAAATCGTTTACACGTCCTCATCTTGGCCCTTTCACCAATTTCAGTTAGCAACCAGACCTTTAAACACATTTAACATAATATATATATACGCATGACATACAGTAAGGACCAGCTAAAATTTCCCACGCTGTGGGGTCTCCAACTCAATGTACAACTACGACAACAATCAACATAATATCACACTTTAGATGTCTCACTTCGGCTAGGCATAATCTTAACATTTATCCTCAAGCTAGGCATAATCTTAACATTTATCCTCAATTAAATGATAAATTAAAGTTTAGAACAGTCAAGATACTGCCTCAATACTTTTAAATAGGTTGTCGTCTCATTCGATTCACAACATACTAATCATGCTTAAAAGAATGATAGACGGGGCGCCTTACATACCTTTCTTCGATGAACTTTTCTCTAGCCGATTTTCTAACTCAATGATCAGTCTTCAACCTCCTTAATCCAGTGGTTTTACAGGACAACAACAAGCGTAATATATATCAAAAATGCATCCAAAATAACTAACCAGAGGCAGTCACAATAGCAAACAATAACACACGGCAACATCAACAACATTTAACCATTTTCAAACTAGTTTTCACTAACTTTTGAGGGAGAAAAAAGAGGGAAATTTACCTTAGTTTTTCTGTAATTCTACCCCTCAATATGAAGTATAATCTCCAGCAAAAGAAACAGCCAAAATTCCTGGGCGAAATGAGCAAAACTCAACTAACAAACAGTCCATCGGCAGCTCACTTAGCTGCCAATTTCCAGATTTTCGCTTTTCAATTTGAGAGGTTTAAAAGGAGCAATCCTTACCTTTCTCCCGCATTTCAACACCTAGTCAAAGATGGATATATAGGCAGTCCAAATAGATTTTGAAAAACATAAAAATTTCTTCAAAACCTTGCCAAAATGAGCTCCAAAACAGCTCCCTAACATACTTGGCAAGTTAATCTCAACTTATCTTGTGATTTTTCTTGAACTTTGCTTGATGCTCCTCCTTAATTTTCTTTGTCCTAGTCACTGAATTGAGAGAGATGGAATATTAGCAAGCTAGTCGATTTAGATTTAGCTGAAAATGTTTTCTACAAGTGTAAAATCATATTTTAAGTAAATAGGGCGGTGGAGGCGCTAGGGCGTCATGCCCGCGTCACCGCTCGCGATGCTTCGGTAAAATGCCCATAACTTCTTACTCTTAATTCCTATTTAATGGAGGTTTGATGTTCTGAAAACTAGACTAAAGAACTTTTAATTTGATAGGTCGTGGGCTTCTAATTCATTATATATTGAGAGATATGATTTATCGTTTAAAATTAACCCTTACTTATGAACTTCACATAATCTTTTTATCGTACACATTTCCTTGTCATCTACTTAAACAATATACAACCCGTACTTCCTTAATCCCAACATAAAAACATCAAATGATCACCAAAAAAATTTTAAGTGTTATACAAATTCAACTCTTTTTGCATGAAAATATACTAGATGCTCATGATCCAGGAAAATATCCACATGTACACCATACAAGTAATGCCTCCATATTTTTAAGGCATGAATCACTGCAGCTAACTCTAGATCATGGGTGGGATAGTTCCTTCATGCTTTTAATATTTCTGAGTATGTTTATTACCTTTCCCATGTTGCATCGTAGACACACCGCAACCCGATGCATGAAGCGTCACAATACACGGCATAACCACTAACCTTCCGCAATGCTAACACTAGTGTCGACGTCAAATGTTTTTTTAATTCTTGAAACTTTGCTCATAGGCCTCGGTCCACTGAAATTTGGCTGCTTTCTGAGTCAATTTAGTCAATGGTGCCGATAGGGTAGAAAAGCCATCCATAAACCTCCCGTAATACCCGCTAGGCCTGCAACTCGTGGAACTGCGGGAGTGGTAGGTTTGGGCCATATTTTCACTGCCTCTACTTGTGTGAGTCAACTTGAAACCAGCCTCTGATACAATGTGGCCCAAGAAAGTTACGTAACTCAACCAAAACTCACATTTAGAGAATTTTACATATAGTCAGGTCTTTGAGGGTCCAAGTACCGTCCGCAAATGATCCCCGTGCTCTCGCTTTATAAGAGGAAGTACACCAAAATATCGTCAATAAATATGATTATAAACAAATCTATGGCCGGAAGACGTTCATTAAGTATATGAATACTGCTGGGGCATTGGTCAACCAAAAGGACATAAATAGAACTCAAAATGACCATACCTGGTCATGAAAGCCGCCTTCGGGATATCCTTCACGCACTGAACCCCGATGGTATCCCTGGATTCGGGGTCAATTTTAGAAAAATATTTTGCCCCTTGCAATAATCAAACAAATCATCTATTCTGGGAAGCGGGTATTTATTTTTGATAGTCACTTTATTCAACTGCTGATAATCTATCCACATACGGAGAGAGCCATCTTTCTTTCACAAGTAGAACTGTGCACCCTAGCGCAACATACTTGGCCCGATAAAACCCTTATCTAACAAATCTTTCAATCGCTCTTTCAATTCCTCAATTCAGCCAGAGCCATTCGGTATGGAGGGATGGATATAGGCTGAGCATCTAGCAGCAAATCATAGAGAAATTAATTTCCTATTCTGGGAGGGATGACAGGAGTTCATATGGAAATTCATTAACCACTCGGGATGGACTTCTAAGAGCTCTGACTCGCTATGCCTCCTGACCCTAACAATATGGTAACTACAACCCTTGGCTATCAACTCTTTCCCAAGATAGGATATGAACTTCTACCCTTGGCGTGGCCATACTACCTCTCCATTCTTGCACTACCTCCTCGGGAAAGTGAAATTGGATAATTCTCGGGTCCAACATTCTACAAAGAGTACAACACCTGGTACAACCAATCCATACCCATAATTATATCAAAATCAATCATCTCTAGCTTTACTAAATCTGCTGAGGTTTGATGACCTACAATCTCTATTGTACAACCCCGATAAATTCTTTTAGCAACAAGTCACCGATGGGTGTAGATACTGTAAAAGGTCGCTGAAGCAATTCTAGCACTATATCAAACTTTCGAGCTACTAATGGAGTAACATATGATAGAGTAGAGCCCTATCTATCAAAGCATAAATTGAGAGAGAATAGACACCTAATATACCTGTCACAACATCTGGCAATGACTCTGACTCCTGTCACCCTGGTAGTGCATATGTCCGGTCTTGGCTTACTACTCGAACCGGATGCCCCAGATCTATCCGGCCCCCGCGCTGAGCCGAGGGTCCGTTCCCTGTAGAGGGTATTGGGGCATATGAACCTCGCCGAAGACCTATCCCGTCGATCTTGGTCAAGCCTGCATCTAGTTGACACCATCATATGTCCCTCTTGCCCGCAAGAATAGAAGGCTGTGGAACCATATTGCACCTCCCCAAGTACTGCATGTGGCAAGTACTACATCGTGGCACTGCTAATTTTGTCTCGATCTCGGTCCTCTCATCGCTATGAGCTTGATGCTCGTGAACTCCTCACCAGACCTCTCGACTCCGTCCACGATGATCTAACCCGCTACCCTGCCGCTGCTGGAATGGGCCTGAGCGGCCTACCTGATAAATGGTACCTGGGTCCACCCAAAAGATCTGCCTAGAAATCAAGTGTGTCCGCTTCCCTCCGACACTCGCTCCCCGACCTCGCTCTCTCCATGGAATACTAACGTTGTATGAGCTCCTCTATATTCGGGGCAAAATGCCCGAACCCGTGAAATATCCATATCCTCTCGCAGTGTGGCCGTAATACATGAATCCACATAATCTGGCGTAAGTCCAATAATGAACCATGCACTGGATGGCATGGTGTCAACAAACGAGGGCGCACATTTACAAATAATCAAACGCCAATGCATATTCTAACGCTCATTCGCTCGCTCTAGGCGTAAAACCTACTTCTACTCTGGTCCTCCGACCTCTCGGGTGCACAGTCTATGAAAGCCTTAGGAGAAAATAGGCTACGTAGGTGAAGGTTCATCTCCGAGATCTCTCCCCAATCCCTCATACCACAAAATCCTACATCTGTTGTGCCTAATACCGCTTAGCTCAATCGATTCGGTAGATGAGGCATGCATAACCCTGAATATCCTCTGCAACTGATCTATAAAATTTTGGGGATCCTCTCTATGATTAGTACCTGTAAACTGTGGGGGACTCAAAGCAAGGAATTCTCAAACTCTCAAGCTACTAGGCCCCTTAGCGAGCCCGGCCGCAATGGTACTACCGGCGAGGTCAGACAGCCAGCCATTATCTAAACCCACGTATAAAATGCACCTCTAAGATCCTGATCCGATGGTACTAGAATAGCTGGGGGTGGTACTGGTGTATCAATGCCCTGGTGGGCCTCTGAGTGCGGTGAGTGTTGGGGAGATTGAGGTGGTGTCCCTCTCCTACGCCATATCTACATCTCGACCAGTCGTATTCCGTCGTGCATTTGACATTTTTCTCTGTAAATAAACAAAATAACGTAAGCTTAGGATTACCCTATACAACTCGGCTCTATAGCACGACCGGGAGGAGAAAAAAGAGTAACAACACTATTATGTTGTATCCCCCCGTCTATAGAATGTGGTCTACAACACATCCATAGACAAGACCTACTTGACACGGCTTACAGGCTCCCTGGGCAATGACCTTTTGGATATTAAGTTTTTCACATCCTGCCTTGGGGTAAGGACTGGCACTCCGGTGCCCTACTGGGGTGGTCCTGACCGGGATCCGACCGACCTATGCATTTCTCGGTGCAAACTTACTCCTCAAATCATGAAAACAATGGGCTATATCTCAGCTATAAACACAACCCTCGGCCGACAAGGCCGCATAGCCACCTATAAAATAAAATAGCTACCCAGAAACAGAGATGATAATAGGGAGTCCTATGCGGCCGACAAGGTCACCATGTCGCCTAGTTATAACTAAAATGAAAATCGTGTGACTTATACCATACTATAGCTGACAAGGCGACTACTCAACAGCTAAACAAGGCCCTACATGACCGTCATCACAAAATGAAACATACATCTAGGCCCTACACGACCAATAATAGACTAACCACAGTGGTACCGTACATCCGCAAGCCTCTAGGAGTAGAATAATGGCTCTGAGGCAGGCCCCGACCTACCCATAACCGAACAATCAAAAAAGAGCATACCTTCTAGCTACTAGCTCCTGAGGAGCTAACCGTGACTGCTAACCTCCGGCTGAAAAAAAGTCACGAAAGTCCTCGGTCTATGCCTATCCGCACTGGGCAGCAAGTAATGCAACACTCCTGAGGGCATCATTACAAATATGTACCCAATATGTCGTAGTAAAATAATAACCGAATGATAGCGGAAAACTGAAATAATCATACAGATGGAGGGGAAAGAGTTTAACCTGAACGATCTAGCTATCTGTAGTATTTAATTAACAAGATACAAATATACACAAATAAGAACCTAACCGGGCCCCTATAATCCTCGAGGGTACAACTCCATACAAGAATAACCTACCTGGGCCCTCTAGATGTTTCTGGCAGGTACAAGCAATATATATTCTACTATCTGTTTGCTAATGATTGCAGTATACGGTAACTCAAAATGGCCCTTCAAATTTCGATTTAATAAAACTCATTATGGCCTCATGACCTCAATCGTGGGACTTACCAGGCTCCTCGCGGCCTCAATATAATGGAACTCGCTATGGCCCTCACGGCCTCAGTAGAATATGAATCAATATGGCCCTCGTGGCCTCTATACAATGGAAATCAGCATAAGCCCTCGCGGCCTTAGTGTCAAAAACTCCACATACCCTCGGGCGCTCAATATAACGTAAATCACTAATCATAATAGATATTCCTTTGACTTTTACTGACTCAAACTGTAGCTAATAGAATACTAAAGAGGCTAACTTGCCGAAGGAATTTGCCTTAACATACCTTAATTCGTCGCCTTTCCTCGCAGAATCGGCAAGTTTCAACCGGTATTCAATAGTCCTTACTAACTGTAATCATTCTACTAAGAGAATAAAACTAGTTTCAAAAGATTGCTATTCGGCAGAATCAATAACTTATAATACTTAATATTGACTATACTAAACTTAAAGAAACACGAACAAAAATGTATAATTTCTCGAGAGTTCATAAGGGAGAAATACTTACTTGAAGTCTGTGGATCGTATATAAATTAGTTTAAAGCAATTCTGATAGCTTTTTCTCGGGCGGAGTTATGATTCACTGGCGAATTTCACAAAATAACTCCATAGTATCGCTCCCTAAGGGATTATTAGATTCAATACCCGGTTAATTTGAATTTGGATGGTGTTTCGTAGCATAAAGGGATGAAACCTCTCAATTCCTCGACTTATACTTTCAGCTCAAGGTATAGATGTATCAAATGAAATAATGACAACAACTTAATATATGTTTATTTGGGCACCGGATAGAGGGTCCATGTAACGTACCCCATCGTGCCAAACACGGGCGTGTCACGGAGCCCAACGTGGAGGGGAGGTTCCGGGTGACACGTTGCTCCCTCTGGCAGCCTGCTCGGGCTTTCCCGCTTTCCCAATTTCGCGCTCGTTCGACCTTTAACAGGCTCTTCGTATGCACCATACTCTAAAACTCTGACTAACGTGCCTGAATAGACCTACCAAATGCTGAAATTTATGGGGTGTAACAATAGAGTTATGATATAAATTAATTTTTTTTTTTATTTTGTCTTTTTATTTGAGCTATGTGTCATGCCCCACCTTGGGAGGTGTGACTCGATACCTAGTGCCACATTGGATTTTGAGTCGACCTATGCACATACATATGTAATACCTAAAAGCCCTAAGATCGCATCGAGGTTGAAATGGAGAAAATAGGGAATGCCTGTACTAGGTCACAGGACAAGTCATCCCGTGACTTAAAGTGCAAATTCTACAAGTGATCCAGTGACCCGTGGAGTGAAGGGAGAGTTGGTTGATTTTTTAGAATTGGGGTTGACTACGAGACAAACAACAACTTGTTGTTAGAGTCACTCTGGCCGTGGAGCAGACATGAAGGTGGAAATTTTTGGCAGTGAACCAACGACTCATCACCACGAGTCGTCCCTCAGGTTAACAAGTCATCCAGTCCTGCTGTTGGGACTATAGTGGTGACTTCTCCTGCAAAATTGGCTAAGGATTTCCATAATTCCTAAGTTCCTAAGACCTAAACTACAACATTTTATGTTATACCTCAGGAACTCAAGACAGATTCAGGTAGTCAAACAGGGAAAATCTGGAAAATGCTGCAGCAGTGCAGGACGAGTTGTTAGACGACGTGTGAGGCGTCAGCTACGAGCCGTCAAGGGCTCGTGGTGGCTAGACTCGGGCTTAGGAGTTGAGGTCCCCATGGGCGTGGAAATGACTGTGGGTCGCCTACCACGAGTCGTCAGGCCAACCGTGGGATGAGGTTGGGGATTAAATTTGAGGTTCTGACCAGTGTGCTTGGACGGATAGGACCCACGAGTCATGCATCGCCCAACGACCAGGAGGTGCGTCATGAGCAAGCCTATGGAATTTTAATTGAGGCTAAAGGCAGTACTTGACGGCACACGACGAGTCGCTGCCTCGTCCTGGACGAGTCGTCAGGTCACCCATTAGGTCACCTAGCAGCTATTTTGCGAATTAGTAAGGGCCTTCTCGTAATTTCCTAAACCTCGAAGGACTAAACTATGTAGTTTTAAGGTCTTAATAGGGTATTTTAAGGAGGGTTAGTCCATGTGGCCTCATTT
This sequence comes from Datura stramonium, assembly GCA_018107945.1. Classification (NCBI taxonomy): domain Eukaryota; kingdom Viridiplantae; phylum Streptophyta; class Magnoliopsida; order Solanales; family Solanaceae; genus Datura; species Datura stramonium. The sequence goes on along the minus strand of JACEIK010002810.1, from coordinate 184,815 downwards.
GTGTATGCAAGAGTTAGAGAGGAGAGTGAAGTGATTCAAGTGTTCTTCCTCAAAATTCTCTAAATTCCATCTTGGGCTTTCAAGGGGAAACTAAGAACCAAGTGTTTCCAGGTATGTAGGGTTTATAATGGGTGAATCCCTTCACCCCCATGCCCAAACTTCATTTTAAATCATGAATTCTCCTATTCAAGTCTATGGGGTTTGACCCAAATGCATGAAAATGTGATTTTTCTTTATGGGTATAATTTAATTGAGTATTAATTATGAAATTTTGAATGATGGGCATGTCTTATATTATTTCTTTTAAATCATGTTTCAAGCTATTTAAATCGAAAATGTCCATTGATGAAAGTTCATGAAAGTTATGATTTATGATGAGTATTCAATATTTTGAGTTTATTGATGATGGAAAAGCATGATTTCAAGTTCCCATGTTTATGATATTTTTGAAAAGAATTGAGTATAAAAAAAAAAATATTGGGCAATGCCCATATTGAAGAATGATTTACGATTTATGAAATGAATTACACTGGTTTATCGATCTAATGAAGGTTATCAAGAAAAAGGGCTTGGTTCTTGGCTAAGCATGTTTTAAAGGGGATCAATGATGATAAATGTTATATTTAGCCAATGAATTTTAATGCATGATATTATTATTTATAAAAGGAGCCTATATGCATAATTTTGGGAGCCGTGTCTAGCACCGAAAGCAGCCTGACGTTCAAAGGACTACGCTAGTGTCTCATAAACACGTGCCACTGTTGGTTCTAATGTTATATATTGTATCGACAGATCCCCTCAAATGTGATATCACGCCTAATGCACGACCTCGCCTAGCAAGCCAGTGGTCGGCTTTGGCCACTTGAGTGAGATAGCTAGCATCATGAAAGGCTCTACCATGATGGTGTCGGTTAAGACGAGTCTTCCCATTGTTCTGCATATTTTATGCATTGTTATATTTATGTTATTGTCTCAAGTTATGTTTTGATAAAGTTTACATACGATTATGATAATGAATGATTTATGAACCCATTTTGAAAGTCTTGAGCCTTATGTTTACTTACGAAGTTTAAGATACAAGAATGATATCCTTCTATCTTTATTTATGAGTTTATTATACTTTAAATGTTCATTTTACTTACTTTGCATATTCGGTACATTTTAAGTACTGACCGCATACTTTTATGTTGTATCGTTTCGTGATACAGTGGTCCGTATCTCAGCTCATCCTCATCCTTAGTTCACCTCGCCTGCACTCCAAATATTGGCGAGTCCTCATGTTCTCGGGAGGGCCTTTTGACAGACTTTCATGTTATTTATGTTTCAATATTGGTTGGGTTAGTTGGGAATATTGTCCCATCAACTCATCTTATGTAGTAGAGGCTTTCGACAAGATGTAGAACTCAGCTTTTGTAAATGCCTGGGCATTTCCAAGCTTGTTATGCTATGTTTATGTTTCTGTTATGTTTTATGCTAAGTATTTCGCTTTATTAAATGAGCTTAGATTTATGCATGTGCGATGGCCGCACGGGGTCTCTCGGGGTCCCTTGTCCCATGTCTACGATCTGGGTATAAGTTCGGGTCTTGACAAACTTGTATCAGAGAAATAGGTTTGGAGTGTCCTAGGGCATCTGAAAAAGTCACTGCTAAGTGAGAGTCTTTTCATGGGCGTGAAGCCGCGCCACACTTATGACGAAGAGGCTACGAGACGTTTAGGAAATGTTCCCTTCCTTCATAATTCTACATCGTGCCATGAGTTTAACTCTCTCCCTTCCTCTAACTCGTGCGATACGCGTGTCAGAAACATGTCTTCTCAGAACAACGATGGAAATTATCATCATCACCAACTTCGATGGATCCAATGCAAGTTATTGATGAGCTAGAGCCACTCTTAAAGTGTTGATGCGAGCTATGATCACCTAGCCTGGCCAGCGGGCTATCGCACCGGTGAACCCTATCGAGGAAGCAACAGCTATAGGGACTCATGGACTCATGAAGAGAGCTCACCGCAGGTTGGTAACTCGAGTGTGGTTGGGAAGTAGAGGGGGCAGTGGAGGGAGAACAAGAGGCCTGTGGTCAGATCTTGAGGGGTCCCAACAAGGATCGAGTAGGGGAGTCACTCAAATCCGTTAGAAGTCTCAAGCCCAAGCTCGGGGATACAAGCCCCGGGTGGGGGAGATTACTTACCCAACTCGGGCGTTATGGGAATCAAAGACCAAGGAGAATGCTTGGTAGGTTCAAATATTTTCTTTTATTGTGGCCAACTCGGTCATAAACACAAGGATTTGTGCTACAGCCAAGAGAGATGGTTGGAAAGGCCGTGCTCTGAATCCATCTCCATCAGTTCCAGCAAGTCGCCCACCTCCAAAGCTAATGTGGCAGTCAAGAGCGAGTGGTGTTCACCTCAACGATGTGTCCTGTGTATGTTATAAGCTTTTCCATCGAACCTACCCCGATTTCTAGTTTTGAGAGCCTACTATACAAGAAGGAATTCCTGTATGCACTTAGTATGAGATCTATTTTGTGGGATGTAGGCATGCCTTCAAGAGTATAAGTATTCAACGATAGCTTTGAAGGTGAATGGGCAATCCGGACAGCATAGTGCAACAAAGAACAAAGGGTCCTAGAGCCCTAGAATGATAGACCATCTAAGAGAGATGGTAAATAAAGGGTCATGTGGGGTCTTAAGTTTTAGCAGAGAAGTTCTAGGGATGGTACTTAGGGATAATCAACCCATTCTCATTTAGATGTTTCTCCTCGTATGTCAGCTTGATGTTGCGCTAACCCATGCTTACGTTCCGAACTCTAAGATGATGGCAACCCTGTCAGTTATCTATCCCAACATTACTCAATGAATCCATAAATTCGGCTTCATGTCATGACCCTCGATGCGTATATAAGCTCATATCTTAGTATGCTCAGCTTTATAAACTAAGTCCTTAAGATCTGCCTTATCGGCTCATGAGAATCATGTTATATCAGGTACATGCCCAACTTGATTCCTTGAATAATTTGTGCTCGTGATTTTTGGTATCTAGGATCTATATGGGTGGTCCTAATGATGTAAATGATAGTTAAGATGTGTATGTACAGGATAACTCCCTACCCTTGCTATATGTACTGTGCATGTAGAAGTTTAAAAGTGCAATGATTAGCCAAACCTGGAAGTACAACAACCCACATGGTCATTTCGTGATTTTGACCCGTTTCCCTAGCTTGAACCTTTTCATATCTTTAGTTTTCTACTTATGACTTGATGAGATGGATGACACAATTTCAAGATGATCCAATGATGATTGATAAGATTCTTAGCTTTAAGAGGCCTCAAGTTTGAGAGGTTTGACCAAGTTCAACATTTTAGGTTAACGAGCTCGAATTTGGGCCCTGAAAGTTCGTTAGTACCTCGGATGGTGATTTATGACTTAGTTGGTAGTTGCGTGGGTCCCAAGGTGATTCATGAGTAATTTGAACTTTTGGTTAAGTTGAGAAATTTAAGGAGGATGAGTTGACCATGGTCGATTTTTGATAAAACAACCTAATATCGGTGGTTGATGATTCCAATAGGCTCCTGGAATGTATTTTATGGTTGAATTGCATATTTGGGTTGTGTCCGGGCGATTCCGGATGAGCTTCGGGTGATTTGAACGCTATGTGTTTAGCATGATTCTAAGTATAAGGTGTGGTGTCATGGATCGTGATGGATCGGAATTTTCTTGATGACCGGGGCAAAGCTAGATAAGGTGAGGATCCTATCTTAGTAAGGTTGAAGGCGGTCGTTCAGATCAGAAGGTAGAGGTTGTTCCAAATGGGGAGATGGGGCATTTCAATAACAGTGGTAGTTGGGGTTTGATCATTGCCTCTTATTGGGTTCGCCGACACAATGTGCTTACCATGCGCCTTGGGATGGCTCCGTTTGACGCTCTTACCAAGAGATGAAGATCGCCCATCGGATGGTTCGAGGTTGGTGGGGCAAAGAATATAGGGACAAATCTGGCCTATGAAGCTACGGAGGAGGTTCGGAGCACAAGGGGAAGGACTGAAATATCCCCTAGCCAAATGTCTCATGCGGATGGGAGAGGAGGGACTTTGAGTTGAGGTTGAAGGTTTTGCCTAAGAAGGGTGTCATGCGATTTGAAAGAAAGGGAAATCAGTTCCTGATATCTTGGTCTCTATGGGTTGTGAGAAGAGTTGGTAAAGTGGCATATGAGTTGACTTGCCATCTGAGTTACCCAGCTCATCCCGTCTTCCATGTGTCGCTTTTGGAAAAGTGTTCCAACCTTGGTACTGATAGACAAAGATTTGGAAAAAGATGTACTTCGGTTATGAAGGAATTCCCATTGAAATCTTGGATCATCATATTCGAGGCTAAGGAACAAAGAAGTAGCTTCTAATTAAAGTATTATGGAGAAATCAACATGTTGAAGGAGTTGCTTACAGTCAAGCGGACATGATGGCTAGATAGCCACACCAGTTCCCAATGGCTCAGTTTCAGTTTTAGGTATCACTTTTTGCCCTAAACCTCTAATCAGTTTTCATGTTTCGTCTATGCATACAAGTTTGTTTTATGATGTGGTAAATGTAAGAGATGTCTCGAATCAACTCGCCTATGTGGTTCTTTTAGGAGGTAATCAATCTCATTTCGCTCTAGCTTAAACGATCGTATTTGTATGGTGATAGTTTGTTTCGATTTTTCGCATGTTTCTAACATTCGAGGAACGAATGTTCCTAAGGGAGAGATATTGTTACCCCGGGAACTCAAGGATCAGACCCGAGGTATCAAACGGGAAAATCTAAAATGCTGCAAAGAAGCAGCAAAGATTAGTGCTGTTAGACGACTCATGAGGAGACCCCACGAGCCGGCCGTGTGGCCTACGGAAGGCCGGATCTGGGCCGAGGAGTTGAGGTCCCCACGGGCGTGGGAACAACTCGTGGCCAACTACCATGAGTCGTCAGGTCAACCGTGGGATGAGGTTGGGATTAAATAGGAGGTCTGACTAGTGTACTTAATATATGTAGGCCCCATGAGTCATGGTCACCCCAATGACTCATGAGGTGGGTCGTGAGCAATCCTATGGAATTTTTATTGAGGCCGAGTATTGTACTTGACGGGCGACACGACGAGTCGTTAGGTCACCCGTTAGGTCACCTGACAGCTATTTTCTGCGAATTAGTAAGGGCCTTCTCGTAATTTGCTAAACTCCTAAGGCCTAAAATATAATGTTTTAAAGTCGAAATAGGTTCAAGGGGAGTCACCCATGTTAAGCCTCATTTGTGCATGCAAGAGCTAGAGAAGAATAGAAGGTGATTCAAGTGTTCTTCCTCAAAATTCTCCAAATTCCATCTTTGGGGTTTCAAGGAGAAATTATGAACCAAGTTTTCCCTAGGTATGTAGGGGTTTAGAATGGGTGAATCCTTCTCACCCATGCCCAAACTTCGATTTAAATCATGAATTCTATTATTCAAGTCTATGGGGTTTACCAAATGCATGAAAATGTGATTTCTCTTTATGGGTATAATTTAATTGAGTTTTAATTATGGAATTTTGAATGACGGGCAGGTCTTATATAATTTTCTTTAAAATCATGTTTCAAGCTATTTAAATCGAAAATGTCCATTGATGAAAGTTCATGAAAGTTATGATTTATGATGAGTATTCAACATGAGTTTATTGATGAGATGGAAAAGCATGATATCAAGTTCCCATGTTTATGAGCATATTTTTGAAAAGAATTGAGTATGTTAAAGCATTGGGCAACACCTACATATTGAAGAATGATTTACGAATTATGAAACGAATTACATGATTTATCGATCTACGATGCCAAACATGAAAAGGGTCTTTGATTCTTGGATAAGCATGGTTTAAAGGGGATCAATGACATAAATGTTATATTTTAGCCAATGAATTTTATGCATTATGTTATTGATTTATGTATGACCCTATATGCATGTTTTTTGAGTTGTGTCTAGCCCCGAGCAACCCGACGTCAAACTACTACGCCACCTGTCTCATAACCATGTGCCACCGTGGGTTCTAATGTTATATATTGTATTGATACCGATCCCCTCAAATGTGATATCACGTTTGGCACGACCCTCGCTTAAAAGTCAGGGTCGGCTCTGGTCACTTGAGTGAGATAGTTGGGGCATCATGAAAGAATCTACCATGATGGTGTTGGTTAAGACGAGTCCTCCCATTGTCTGACGTTTTATGCATTGTTATATTTATGTTATTGGCTCAAGTTATGTTTGATAAAGCTTACATACGATTATGATAATGAATGATTTATGACAATTTGGAAGTCTTGAGCCTTATGTTTACTTACGAAGTTTATGATACAAGCATGATATCCTTTTCCTATGTTTATTTATGAGTTTATTTTTACTTTAAAATGTCTATTTTACTTACTTTGCATTCTCGGTACATTCCACGAATTGACCGCATACTTTCTATGCTATATCATTTCGTGATACAGGGTCCGAATCTCAGGCTCATCCTCATCCTTAGTTCACCTCGCCCTCGCTCTCAACTATTTGTGAGTCCTCATGTTCCGAGGGTCGTTTGATATACTTTCATGTTATTTATTTTTCGCATTGTCGGGTTGGTTGGGGATATTGTCCCATTAACCCATCTTATGTAGTAGAGGCTTTCAGACAAGATGAACTCATATTGCGTAAATGCCCAGTACTCCAATTGTTACCCTATGCTTACGTTTCCGTTGTGTTTTATGCTAAGTATTCCGCTGGCTAAAATGAGATTAGATGTGCATGTGCCATGGGTCGACTTGGGGTCCTAACCCGTGTCTACGATCCGGGTGTACGTTCAGGTCGTGATATGTTAAGCTCAGATAGGTGTGTTTTTAAGAGGATTTAACCATTCTAAGCCTATACCTCTCCATGCATGCAAGCCTAAAAGTCTCTAAGGGCGACTGCCAAGCCTAGAAGTCATCAATTCTCCTTCAATTTCCTTTGGGCTTTCAAGAGGGTTGTGAAATCAGAAGTACCCAGGTATATAGGGTTCTGAATGGGTGTATTCATTCACTCCCATTCCCAATTACTTCAAATTTATGGGAATTTATAGTTGATGAATCTAAGGGTTTTAACCCAACTTGTGAATTTCTACATCTAACATGGGTATACTCTATTCATGTTTCTAATGTTGAATTACAATTCATGGGCATGTTGTATAATGTTTTCAATTAAAATTCATGTTTTCAAAGTTTTACGAATTTTGATGCCCAAATATGAAAGTTCATGAAAGGTTGAGATTATGATATATGTTTTCAAGTATGATGACATGTATATGGTGAAATTATGATTTGAGTTACCCAGCTTTACAACCATGATTTTGACTATCCAAAGTATGTATAATTTTGGGCAAGCCCATATGGTTTTATATGTTCATGATTTACTTCAATATCATGTTATTTGCTTACCACATGGTTTTGGAGTCTAGACTCCCAATTTTTCAAATTTTTGACATGATTTGAGCCAAGGCTCCTCAAGATGTGTTTTCATATTATGCATGTATTCTTATAACGCCTTCATGGCAAGAGATGGTTCAGCTTTGTTGAAGAACGATGGAGAGCATATGCATGTTTTTAGAGTAGTGTCTAGGCACCAGCAGGCCAAGGGTTCAGTCAACCTGTGCCTCGAACTACGAGCCAACGAGGTATGGCCCGGGATTATTTGGGACCCATGAGCTTTCCTCGCCCCCAAGAGGCTTTCAAATTTTTGGATATCGATATCATGGTAACGTCCTTAGCCCTGTCAAGGCTTGGATCACTCTACCCACTTGAGTGTGATAGTCGGGACCATGTTAGCTCTATCATGGTAATGTCGATTATATAATGAGTCTCCCATTGTTCCTCGCGATTTTAGTTATGCATGTTCATTAGTCAGATATTATGTTTCAATGTGTTTGGACTCAATTTTCTCGCTTTTACTTATGAATAATCAATTTCAGCTTTGGGTCATTTGATTAAGGTTATGATATTCAGTTATGGTTTGGGCCTAATGTTTCGTATAATAGCATACAGCCTCACTTTTAGAACTTTTATGATGAAATGCTTAAGATATTTTTTGATTTTGTTTTTATGTTGTTTACTTAATGCATATCGTATAAATCACATTATTTGACCAGATACTCTATGATGTAATATTTCATGATACAGGTTCAGACATTAGGTTTAGTCCCGTTGTTAGCCAGATCCTAAAGTAGCATCTTCCAGCCTGTGAGTTGGTGAATCCTCATCCTTCGAGGGCCCAAACTTGTATTCAAAAGATTTTCGCTCAATTTTAGTGAGTTAGTTGGGATCTTGTCCCATCAACTCGTTAGTATATAGAGGCTTATCATACATAGTGCGTTTTCAGTTTGTGACCGCTGTTATATATTCAGATATTTGATGTTATCAGATTTTCTGATTTCCATATAACAATGCTAATGCGCTATTATATATGTTAGACTTCGCACATCGTATTGAGCTTTAAATGTCATGTTCATGCCATGAGTTGAATTGGAGCCTCTCGGAGTTCTTTGTCCCATGTATCGATCTAGGCCTATGCTAGTCATGACAAAACTTGGTATTAGAGCATTAGGCTCTTAAAGCATCCTAGGGTATCTGAAGGCCGCGTTAAGTAGAGTCTTTTCATGGTGCATGCCGGGCCACACTTATGAGCCAGTACAAGGAACGCTTTAGAAACGTTCCTTCTTTCATGATCTATGACGTGTGATGAAATGTTTCTCTATCCTTCTTAAGTCGTGCTATACGCATTTGCAAAATCATGCATCCTCGATGAGTTAACGGAAGAAGAAATTGAAATCGACATTGACATGAGAATGGAAGTAGGGATCACACCCAAACAGCCCTACTAGCCACCGAGGATCATGTACCCGGTTAAAAAGTTGCCCACCCAGAGTTTATAGTAAGCAGCCATACAGATGTTGGCTCAGTCATTGACCGCCCAGGTCAACAAGTAGGCAGTAGCGCATGTTCCCAAAATGGGAACGAGGCAGCGACAAGGGTTAGGACTTTCTTAGGATGAACCCCTGAGTTCCTTGGGTCGTGGTGAAGAGGACTCTACGAGCTTATTGATGAGTTTTAGAAAATCACCAAGATCATGGGGGTTACAGGGAGTAAATGCAGATTTAGCCTCTTATCAATTAAAAAGGGTTGCACATATTTGGTTCAGACAGTGAAAGGATGGCAGAGCAAATGAGTGTGTCCTATTGGTCAGGGGATGAGTTTTATACCGCATTTTGGATTGGTTCTTTTCTCAACTGATGAGGGAGATCAAAGCAGCTAAATTTGTGAACTTGAAGTAGAACAACATGACGGTTCAGAGGCGCTTTAGAGTTCACCCGCCTATCCAAATATGCACCTTATATGGTGGCAAATCAGAGGAATCAAGTGAGTCGATTCGTGCATGGGATAGAAGACTATTTGGTCAAAGACTCGGACCGTGATGCTTCATCGTGACATTGACTTCTCAGTGATAGTTCGTATGCTCAAAAGATAAAGGTGGTACAAGTGAGTGAGAGGAGAGAGAGGCCAAGAGTGGTCAGATCGATAGCTTTGATTCTCCCAGTAGAGACCTGGTGGTGGGCACCATTAGTAGTCCCACCCGCAGATCACTAAACCCCCAATGCCGCAAGTGAGTGTGCCATCCAAATCTAGGTGCGATTAGAGGATGAGAATCAAGCTCGAGGCTAGGGAGCAAACTGGAGCTTAGTATTCCAGCTTGGGACATGTCACGCCCCACCTTGGGAGGCATGACAGGAACCTAGTCTACAAGGATCTGACCGGATTGAACTAGGCCTGTGTACTCCCCGGTGCAAAGCATCTAAATCAAGAAAGCAACGGGCTATATCTCGGCGGCCGTAAATACAACCTCCGGCCGACAAGGCCTCATAGCCACCTGCAAAGGAAAATAGCTAATCAGAAACAGGCAATAACAGGGAATTCTAGGTGGTGCCGACAAGACCACCATGATGTCTAGTTATGATCGTAAAGTAAATCCAAAGGCTAAGCCAACTATGGCCGACAAGGCTGCGAATCGATAACTAAACAGGCCTTGTTAATCACAGCTATAAAACTAAAATGCATGTGGCCACATAAATCACCAATAGCTAATCACAGGGAAATAAAACACCTTCAAACCTCTAGGAGTAATATAATGGTCGGGACAGGGCCCCGGCCTACCCAAAACTATACAAGCAAAAAGAGTAAACCTTCTATCTATAAGATTCGGGAAGAAAGGAGCCGACTCCTTTGCTAATCATGGATGGAAGCTAGAGGGATCCTTCTCTCCTCGTCTATCTGTACTTGCAGCAACGCAGCGCGCCCTAGAAAGGGTGTCAGTACATATTGTACTGAATATCTAAGGCGATAATTGTAAATGACTCGAAATAAAGAGATAGAATCGAGAATAACTAAAATGAAGGGATAGAGATCATACCCGAGTAATAGAACTTCTTACTATTTAATTTATTAATAACTAAAGTAACATAAATCTTACCGGACCCCCATAAGCCGGAAGGTACAACTAGCACAGAATAACCCACCGGGGCCCCATAAGCCCGGTGAGTACACTTGAGTCTATATACCCCTATCAAGGTCATACACTGGGTCAACAATAGCTAAAAGCCGTCCTACCGGGCCCCTTGGGTCTCCAAACCCAGCCCGCTCGGCCCCCGATCAAGTCAGTGTCTCGAGTCTAGTGGACTCCTGATATCTGCACCTCTGGCACGAGGCTCGACGGGGGTGTATAGAGCCAACCACGATATATAGTAGCCCACCCATGGAATGGACTGATGGTGACCTGGGACTCCGCCTCCGTCCCCGCGGATGGCATACCGCCCCGTAGAGCGACGCTATCTCACTGGGCGGGCGTCAACCCAACAATAACCCCGGTGTCGGTCATGAAAAAGCTATACAAGCATAATCCATCCCAAACTAAACATGGAATACGGGTTTTAGCTAATAACAAGAACTAATCACAATAGACATGCTTCTCGCATTCTTATTGGGATTCAAATCTGCTATCATGCTAAAGAAACTAATTTGCCGAAGGAAACTCCATTTAACATACCTCATTCGCTGAATACCGATTAACTGGCGAGTTTCAGTTTGTATTTAACTGTTCTTCTCAATTGCAATCAGACATGTGGGGAATATGACTAGTTTCGATACTAAATTTGGCAAAAACGATAATTTTATATATAAATATTAACTATATTTCAACTTAACTTTAATCACAAATAAAAACTCATAATTTCTCAAAAGTCCGTATGAAATGCTCACTTGAAGCTTGTGATCGTATAGAAATTAGTTTGGAGCAATTCCAACGAATTCGGCTTGGCGAGGTTAACATTTGCCAAGCGAGTTTCAGAAAATAACTCTCAGAAATGCTCCGCAACCTTAAACTTCAATACCCGGTTAATTTGAATTTGATGGCGTTTGGTAGCATAATCGCATGAAAATTTATTGAATTCTTCGTGTGCTACCTTCTTTGAATATATATCCACATAGAGAAAACTGGAAATGAAACGAAAGGTTATATTCATGATAATTTGATATTAGGGCGGTGGCAAGGGGTTCCCGCGCCACCCATCAGAGCCGCTTCACCCCCACGTCGCGCCCCTCAATGCGTTAAGGCTGGCGCGCTGCATCACCCAGTGGCGCCAAGGTACGGCGCGTCGGTGGCCGGCCCCCAGCTGCCTGGACTTGCTCGACCCGACTTTCGAGGCTTCTTTGGCACGCATCGTACTATCATTATCTATTTCAAATATTGTTAACTTTACGGGGTGTAATATCCTCCCCCAGAACATTCGTCCTCGAATGTCAACTACAATTCATAGGAGTCTAACTCTCTTAACTATTATTCAGAGAAATTTTGCTAGAGTTTCTCCCGTAATATAGACTATCCTGAAAACTTGAATGAAGAAAAGTTCAGGTAATTTTACGAATATTGTAATAATTATTTGCTAACAAGGATGGAGTCAACTAAGCAATATATATAACACAAATCATGAAACAGCAACTGAATCCTCAATAACTTACCTAACTGCATTATCTCGGATTGGCCTCGGAACAAATGAGGATATCTGCCCCATATCATCCTCGATTTCCCGTGTCATCCCTCTTTGCCCTGCTCTCCTCCACAATACCTTGACGGAAGCGACATCCTTAGCTCCCTAACCTACGAACCTATCGATCCAATATAGCTAATGGAACCTCTTCGTAGGCTAACTCGTTGACTTGAACATCCTCAACTGGAATAACTTGGGGACATATCCTCTATGCTCCTTTTATAGCATAGACATGAAAGACGCGGGGTGGGATGGATCCCAACTCGGGCGCTTAGCCTCGCATGCCACCCGGCCTATTCTCCGAAGTATTCGAGCATGACCTAATGAACTCGGGCTGAGCTTACCCCTTTTTGCCAAACCTCATTACGCCCTTCATTGGTGAGACTTTTGGAAACACCCAATCATTTACATTGAACTCCAAGTTCCTATGTCGTACATCTCCGTAAGATTTCTCGGCGGCTTTGAGCCGTCAACAGAGTTCTCTAATGAGCTTCACTTTCTCCTCTCGACTGTGGATCATGTCTGGTCCAATTAACTCTAATTCTCCAATCTCAAAACCAGCCAACTGGAGATCTGCACTTCTCGGCCCGTATAAGGCTTCATAAGGTGCCATCTTGATTGCCGAGTGATAATTGTTATTGTAGGAAACTCAATAAGGGGAAAAACATTTATCCTGCCCGCCCTCGAAGTCTAGCATGCACACCCGTAGCATATCCTCAAGTGTCTGAATGGTACGTTTTGCATGTCCATCTATCTGAGGATAGAATGTTGTACTCATATTAACTTGTGTTCCGAATCCTCTTTGAGAATACTGCACCTAGCTGTGAATTGTAGCGCCTCACGGGAAATAATAGACACCGGATGCCGTAATCTAACTATTTCCGATGTAAAGCTCCTGTGATAATCCTCACCGGCAAAGGGTTTCGACTAGCAAAAATGAGTTGATCTCTTCGTCAATCTATCAACAATCACCCAAAATGGAATCAAATCTCGCATTTGGTACGGGTAGCGCTGTCAACAAATCCATATTAACTGCCTCATATTTCCATGGGCATCGCTATCTCCTTTGTTAACTGGCCGGGTTTTTGGTGTTCGCTCTTCACCTAAGTAATTAGGATATTGTGCTACAAATTCTTATCTCCTTTTCATTCCCACCACCATTAATTCTCCTTTATATCACATATATCTTACGAACCTGGGTGAAGAGAGTAATTTGGAATAATGTACTCGGCCCATGATCTCGTCGCGGTCCTCGCGCATCCACAAATACGTACGTGATCCCTATATCTCAAAAGTCCATTCTCAGCGTTTACCTTGAACCGCTACTTTCCTCGCCGAGCCTATCTGGGAGTCAACTAGGTTAGGGTCTTCATACTGTCGTCCTTTTCACCTCTACAACCAACGATGACATTGGTGATTCTGATCAACAGTTTCACTCTCCCCAATCTAATGGAGGTCTGGATGGCTAAACCTGGCTAACCGATGCAATTCTTGGGCCATTTCTCTGTTTCTAAGCCAAATATGTCGACTTCCCATGGATTTGCGACTGAGGGCATCTGCTACAACATTGGCTCTTCCCTGGGTGATATAAAATGTCTACATCATAGTCCTTCAATAGCCTAACCAGCGACGTTGCCATGTGATTCAACTCTTCTGAGTAGAAATGTACTAGAGGCTCTTAAGTGATCAGAAAATATCTACGTGACACCATACAGATAGTGCCTCCATATTTTCAAGGCATGAATTACCGTGGCCAACTCCAAATCATGGGTTGGGTAGTTATTTTCATGATTTCTCAATTGTTTGGAAGCGTAAGCAATTACTTTACCATGTTGCATCGTAACACATCCTAACCCAACAGCCCTCAAGTATCGTGAAGACACCGTATAAACCTTTTGATCCTTCTGGCAAGGCTAATATTGGTGCTGAGGTCAATATGTTTTTCAACTCTTGGAAGATCTGTTCACATGCTTTAGTCCATGTGAAATTTGACTGCTTTTCGAGTTAACTTGGTCAAAGGCGCCGGCGATAGGGTAGTAAATCCTTCCACGAACCTTCGTAATACCCTGCTAACCCGTGAAACTATGCACCTCGGTCGGAGTGGTAGTTCTAGGCCATGCTTTACTGCTTCAATCTTCTGCGAATCTACTCTATACAGCATCTGACACAATGTGGCCCAAAAGGCCACTCGAATTAAGCCAAAATTCACATTTAAAACTTTTACAGCGCTTGGCATCCCCGAGAATTTAGAGCACTGCTCATAGGTGACCTCGTGATTTTCCTCTCGAACGGGAGTACACCAGTATGTCATTAATAAATACTATCACAAATAGGTCCAAGATACGGCCTAAAGATGTTGTTCATCAAGTCCATGAACACCGGGCTGAGTATTCGTCATCAAGGACATGACTAGAATTCAAAGTGGCCATACCGTCTCCGAAAGCGCCTTTGGAACATCCTTCTCGTGAACCCAAACCTAAAGGTACCCTTTTGACCTTAAGTCAATTTTTGTGAAATACTTTGCCCTTGTAGCTGATCGAACAAATCATCTATTCTGGGAAGCGGTATTTGTTCTTAATAGTGACTTTGTTTAATTGTTGATAATCAATGCACAATCTGAGGGTACCATCCTTTTTTCAAACTAATAGAACTGGTGCACCGCACGGTGAAGTACTCAGCTTGATGAAGCCCTTATCTAACAGATCTTTTCAACTGTTCTTCAATTCTCTAAGCTCGCCAGAGCCATTCGGTACGGAGGAATGGATATAGGCTGAGTACCTAGTTATAAATCCATTGCAAAATCTCTCGCCTGGGAATACGAGGAAGTTCATCTAGAAATTCATTAACTATTGAATGGACTGGAGAGTCGGATATTCTGCTTGGACATCCTAAACCTCGACAATAAGGATAAATACAATTCTTTCACTATCAATTTTCTTGCCCGAAGATAGAAATAAACCTACCTTTTAGCATGGCTTCATCACTCTTCCACTCCCATAAAACTTCCCTGGAAAGTGGAATCGGACAGTCTTGGTCCAACATTCAACATTGGCAAAGCATAGAGCCAGCCAATCCATACCCATAATTGCATCAAAGTCAATCACTTTCTAATTTATCAAATCTCGCTAAAGTCCGACGACCTCGAAACTTCTACCGTGCACCCTCGCACCCTCTTAGCTATGATGGAATCACCGACGGGTGTAGATACTGAAAAAGGTCGCCGAAGCAGTTCCACAAGTGATCCCGAACTTCTGAGCAACTAACGGTGTAACATAAGACAAGGTGGATCCTCGATCTATGAATACATAAATAAAATGAGAGCAAATGTCCGGGTGATACCGGCTACTACATCCGACGACACTCCATTCCTGTCCCGGTAAAGCATAAGTGTAATTGCACCGGCACCCGAGCCCAGAGGCCCTTGGTCTCCGCCTCGGCCTCTCGCCAAACCGGAGTTGAGGGCCTACATCCTACCGGAGACTTCGGGGCACGTGTTCAAACCGAAGACTGGCCCCGCCGGGTCCCGATCATCTCACTCCCCTGCTAGACAACTCATCCGATGGCCCTCCCCGGGCCCACGTATAATATGTTGCGGAGCCATACCCGCATGCCCGGATTGACGTTACTGTGATAGGCAAAGTGGTACAAAGAAATCTTCTTTGCTCCGCTCCTATCTGCTAATGTGAACTTGTTGATCGTGAGCTCGCCGACCCTAATCGCCCGATGACCAGGTCCACTCCCTGTCACGTTGTGGGGGTGGAGGGTCCGTGGTTGATCTTGGGCAAAAATAGCATGCCCGAGTGATTCTTTATACCTTAATTTAGTCTTGGGTATCTAATTAATTATATACATTTTCAAGTAATTTTATATAAATGTGAATACATGTACTAACCAACATGATTAGTCTTTTTTCTGTAGGTTTTAATGAATTTGAGGGACTAATCCATGAGTCGGTGAAGTAGAGGCTTGGAATCAGAATTAAAACGCAAACATCTAAGAAGGAAGATGCGCGCAAATGTGCCTCACTCCGCGCATTGGCAACATGCCACTTGTGCAGGTCGCGGCGCAACCAAGGCCACCTAGCACGCTGCCCAAGCAGCGTGACACGCTGCCAACGCGGCAAGGCTGCCTAGGGTCGATTTTTGGTGATTTCCAGAGAGTTTCCACGTTACCTCCGTGTCACGGGAGGCAAAGGTTTCCGCGATACACTGGGTGGACACCGAGCCATTCCATGATAGGCTAAATTAAGAATCTGTTTTTCATTTACTATAAATAAGTCCCTTAGCTCCTAAATCCAATTGGTCACTATTTTATTCTTAAAACTACCTTAGAGTGAAGGCGTATGGAGAACTCAGCTAGCGTTTGTCAAATTCCCTTCTCATCTACCAATTCTGGTAAGTATGTTAATTTCTAGTTGTAGTTTCTTGTAGTTTTACGAACATGAATGGCTAGAACCCTTCCTCTAGGTTGAAGCCATGAATTATGATTGTGTTTTTATGAAATTGTTTTGGAATTAAGTTATTGATTATTGTTTTTGTCTGCATTCTGGATTGTTGGTTGTTTTTATGATTGATCACCATGAAAACATACACGTTATCTGGGCATATGCTTGAGAAAGCATTTACCTAGGTCAAAGACATGAGAATGTGAGGAGTATGCTTATATCTCACGTATATAATTTTTGTGTTAGGATAGAGATATACTCAACACCTTGCTTGGTTGATAAAACGTGGGAATTATTTAAAGACCGACTTAGGCTTATCACATCACCACTAAGAAGTGCAGTTGCAGTTGTTGAGTTAATGATTAGGTGCATGAAAGTCCCTAATCATTTCCACGTAAACCACAGCCTAATTGATTGCCCAATGAACTAGGAATTAGAATCCTCGCTCACAATGATGCAGCGAGGCTAGTTTGTCGTGTTTAGAGGCTGAAAGACCATGAACATGCAATTCTAATTATGTGAGACGACACCGATAGTTCAAAATTAGACATAATTAAATCTCCCTCGAAAACGTCTATAACCAACATTTTCGGTATTTAAGATCAAACTTGAAATGATAGTTAGAGGAATGGGTCCAAATTCCGTGGGTTCGACATTCAGCTTCCTCTAAAAGAGCCACTATATTACTTGCACGACCCGTACACTTGCGGTATGCACGAATAGGGCTCGTCAAGCTTTTATGCCGTTGCCGAGGACTCGGCGAAGTTTTGATAATTTATCTATTTTTGTGTGATTTATTAAATTTTCTTAAGTGTTGAGAAACTTGGTCTTAGTCCGATTTAGGCAGTGACAGTTGTCCCGCCGAGCCGGCTAAAATAGAGAGCCGTGGAACTGTTGCTTGAACCTGGAAACGTCAAATCCATTTGCGAAGGAGAGTAGTTTCAGAGAAAAAGCTAAAGAGACTTCAAGAAAAGGTACAAGAACAAATCCACCCGTGGGACAAGCACAATTGTCACCTAAAGCGATGGCAGCCTGCATCGCCGCGAAGTGGCAATCCCACTAGCGACGAATGTGACCTCTAGTATCCGTAAATCGGAGCCTGGAGGGAACTTTTTGCTTAAACAGAACATGGTGCAGTTGTTACATTCGAGTGGTCAATTCACCGGGATGGCACATGAGGACCCGCAGCACTTACGTAGCTTTTTAGAGATTAGGTGGACACGTTGTCCCCACCGGGCGTGTCCACGCATTATGTCCGATCGACCCTCTTCCCATTTTCACTGTTGGGAGAAGAAAAAGTGGTTGAAGGCTGAGCCACTGAACTCCATCTCGTGGAATGACTTGGCTAAGAAGTTCTCACCGCATTCTTTCCTTCGTGCAAGACCGCAAAGTTGCGAAGTGAAATACTCGCTCAAGCGTAAGCCCGATGAGAACTTATATATGGCTTGGGAAAGATTCAAGTCATTGTTGAGAAACTGCTCCCATCACCAGCAATCAAAATGAAGTGCTGGCTCACCTTGTAGAAAGTCTAGACCCACACACAAAAATATTACTACTGTGACGGTGGCAAGCCTTGAGAAAACATATGATGAGTTGTACACTTTGTTGAACAAAATTGCACAAGGAAATCCAGAGTGGCACAATGAGTCATCGAGAGGGGCAGGAAAGAGATCAGGGTTGATAGAGGTTGATGGAATGAATGCATTGGCAAACACGCTTAGCTTCGTTCCAACATCGATGATGACTCGCTCAATAAACCGAGTATGAACCAACACCGTAGGCCGTTAATGCGTCAAAGCAAGCTCCAAGTTGGTGCGAAATTTGTGGTAATATTGGGCACAATGCAGAATCTTGTGGAGCCAATTCGAAATCACTCAATTTTGTTGGGAATGTGCAGCTGAACAATCAGAATTTCCTGACACAACTACAACAAGAATTGGCAGTGGCCAATTCGAATTTTTCTGGGGTGGAAACCAAAAGCAAAGCACGAAGATCCCCAACAACAAAGAAAAGATCAGCGTAATAGGCAGAATGATGGGCAAGAAGCGAGCAGCATTGAGGAAACACTGCAGAAAATTATGGAGACCTGCACTGCTTAGCGGAAAATCGTGCAAGGATGGCAACACTTAATGAATCTATGGGGCAGCTACCCGCAATCTTGAAAAAATGGTCAAATAGCAGCAGCTCAAAACATGAGGTCGCGGGGAGGATTACCAAAGTGACACAGATCCTAACCCCCGCAGATCAATGCCATTAGTCTTAGAAGCAGAAAAGTAGTTAGCTGACGCAAAGACTCCAAAGAGCTAAGAAAGGAGTCAAGAAATTAGCTGCTGGTTAGACCTAGACCATCCACCGACATGGGAGAGAATTAGAGTGCTGGGCAACGAACTGCACAATCCTCATTGCAGCCAGCACAAAGACCACCACCACCATTCCCGAAATTCGTAAAGAGCAAGGAGGAGGAATGCTTCAAAAAGTTCTTTACGAGTTTCAAAGAACTTCAAATAAATTTGCCTCTTATTGATGTTTTGCAAGGAATGCCCAAGTATGGTAAATACTTGAAGGACGTGATGGCGAACAAAGTTATATTGGTGGACGTCCATACTATAGCACCGACCGAGGAGTGCAAACACACTGCATGAGCAAAATGCCAAAGAAGCTCCAAGTTAATTCCAAAGGATTTTTACCCTCCCATACAAATTGGTAAAGAGGTGCTACAGCTTTGTGTGATTTAGGGGTAGCAGTTAATCTAATGCCCCTATCTTTATTCAACACCCTGGGGTTGGGAAACGAGGCCGACAAGGTTGATGTCATAAACTCGGCCGACAAGTCGCGAAAGTGACACTCGATGGAATAATAGAGGACCTTCTCATCAAAGTAGGTAAGTTTATTATACCTACTGATTTTATTGTCTTAGATTTTCAGTTTGATGACCAGGTACCCTTAATCTTGGGATGGCTATTCTTGGCCACTGAAGGAGCGGTGATTGACTTGAAAGTAGGGACCCTGAAAATGAGGGTCGAGGATGAAGAAGAACTCTTCCGCATTTACCAAGAAATAAACCCATCTGCACACTATAGAAACCTTTTTCAGGTTAGTGTGTTGTCAGAGGATGAGTGCGGGGAGTGATTCCACAGGTCTTGAGGCCAAAGGCAATGTCAAGTGTTCAGCCCGAGTCCTGGACAAAGGACTTCCAAATTGAGAAGAAGATGGAGAAAGAGAGTAACAGAGTGGAGGCGTTTCCTCTCTAAAATGTGTTAAAAGAAAGGAGATGGTTCTCAAAAGTGAACCTTATGGTGTGAGGAGATGTCTCGGAAAGGACAGTCCACGTTGTTCCACGACGTGTAAGGCACAGCTGCTTGGGAGGCAAACCCAAGGGTACCTCAGCTACAATTTGTTAATTTTGATTTTGTGTTGATTTTGTTATTTTCGATTTTGTTGCTTTTGTGGAAAGTTAAGCACGATGGGAGGGAAGTCTCGAGTACCGAGAAGGTGGAAGCAAAGAGCATGGAATAGAAAAAGTGTGGGCTGAACACCCACCTCTGAAAACTTGAAAGGAAAGCATGCTTAGTTAGCATAGAGGCTCAGGAGTATTTTCATCCTTTAAATGTTAAGTTGATCTTATAAAATTAAGCTAAATCATGAAAAAATAAAAAAATTAAAAAAATTCCAAAATTTTTGTGCTTAACAAGTTTTTCGTGAATGGGCGTTTATGTGAAATTTGGGAGAAATTTGAAAATTTGTTGTGAGTTAAGCATGACTTCATCACCTGCTGGTTTTTTTTTCGGTTCTTTTTTCCGGGGGAGGGGTCTTTGAACCGAAGTATAAAATTTATTTTCTTCTTTCTTTTTGTCTGTATATAATGTTTTAGTCATCGTTAGGGACTGTTTCCGACGATGGATGGATGACGACTGTCTTGAGGAAAATTAGTCGATAGGTTTTGGGTTTTTGAAACCATAGCTAATGGATGCTTGATGTTCTTGTTAGGTGTTATACATGATTGTAAGATGCAAGTATGTTCATTGTTGAAGCATGCAAGTGTATAACTTTGTGTGAGACACTTAGGCTCTTGAATTTGACTCAATATAATTGAAGCTTAATTTAAATTCTTGTGATTAGTTGAGTAAGAGTTCCGAATGTGTCTTTTGAATTGAGCATGTGCCGTGAGTGTAAGGGTTTTGAGTATTCTGTGTTATTGTGGATTGTCTAGAACTTGCTCGGTGTGTTTATAAAATGAAATGAAGGATGTGAATTGTAGGAATGATTTAGGAAATGCTGGAATTAACTCACTTTTATCCCTCATTTTACCTACCTTGGAAAAATTTATCCTAGTTAGCCCCATTGGAGCCTTGAGCCTATCTTGATAGCCGTAACATTTTTTTAATCCTTTTATTTTGTTATTAGCCTTAATTTGATCCAAACTCCGAAGCGCTTAAGCGAAAAATCCGAAAGAGTAAAGGAGTGAGAAAATGAAAAAAGAGGAAAAATGGAAGTTGTAACAGTTGAGAAAGGTCAAGGGTGCACTTGTGTGAAAATGGTTGAGTTTCTAGGTAAGGAGTAAGAAAATAAATTAATGAAAAGTGTTTATAGAACTCCTTACTAAATAGTTAAAAGATAAATTCTAAAGAAATGGGGAACAAAAGAGGAAAAGGAAAGAGGTAGTGCAAGAGATAAAGGCGAAGTAAGGGAAAGGAAGTTCGTAAGGAGGGCGTGATGTATTAAAAGCGCTTAGGAAGATAAGTAGTCACCATTATTGGCCATAATAAATTCTACCCGTCCTCAGCTACATTACAAACCTAAAAAGTCCTACTTGATCTTACATTCATACATCCTTAAACTAGTGAAATAAAATACTAAGGGCAAGTTTATAGGTCCTTACATGAGGCATGTGAATTCTTTGTGAGAGTGAGCTGGGTGGCTCGTATTCATGTACCCACACATGTTATGATTTAAAAAATTATTTTTGCGTGTGAAAATGGGTAACTCTCTTTCCGTGAGGGCACATGTTGAAGGAAGGATATAATTCATGTGGGATTTCTTTATTTTATCGCCTGGATTTGCATGAGTTTGCTAAGCATTTTCTTCTTTGAGAGCCGATTCTTGAGGTTAGAAGTCTAAACATAGTTGTATTTCATTCCAATGATTAACTCGTGCATGCTCTATTTTTAGTTTGTTATCTTAAATAATCATTATAGTCGTAGCTTGAATTATCTTGCTAAATTAGCTATGTGTGAGTCTCCATATGCATGAGATGTGTAAAAGGTTGTTCGAGAAACGAACAAGACTATAAGTGTGGGGTTGTGATTCGGCAAAAATAGCATGCCCGAGTGATGCTTTATACCTTAATTTAGTCTTGGGTATCTAATTAATTATATACATTTTCAGGTAATTTTATATAAATGTGAATACATGTACTAATCAACATGATTAGTCTTTGTTTTGTAAAGGTTTTAAAGGAATTTGAGGGACTAATCCATGAGTCGGTGAAGCAGAGGCTTGGAATTAAACTAAAACGCGAACGGCCGGCAAGGAAGATGCGCGTGTCACGGCCCGCCTTGAGGGTGCATGACTGGCACTCAGTGTCCTGGTAGGACTCGGACTTCCAATCGGTAAGTCACATGTCTCGGTGCTCGGGTTAGCTCTATTTCTCGATTTCGAAACAATGGGCTATATAATGGGAATACAGCTTCCTCCATTGACCGGGCCTATAGCCACCTGTAAATATGATCAGCCTAACCAGAAACAAACGTATAAAGGGGAAACCTATAGTGGGCCGACAAGGTCACCATGCTGTCTATTCATCCGTGACTCGACATAAAGAATACCTGGATAATACGTTACCGACAAGGTCACTCACTACTATCGACCATGGCCCTACACGCCAACATAAAATGTAAATGCTAAACAGCTATATAACCCACGGCCTCACACGACCGGCTCAACTGACCACAGGAGATAAATACATACAATCTGCAAGCCTCTATGAGTACCGAGTAGAAATGATCGAAAAAAGGCCCCGACCTACCCATACTCGTACAACAAAAGAAAAAGAGCTACACCTCTAGGAATCAAAGCCCTGATGACAGAGTTGATGACTCTATAGCCGGGCCGGAATCACGAGGGATCGCCTCCTCGTCTATGAGTACCTGCAGGGGTAGCTGGCCATTTCAATGGGCGCGTCAGTACCACTGGGTACCGAGTATGCAAAGCAACCGAAAACAACCGAATACAATCAATATAGATAAGAATTAGCAATTTCAGATAGCAGAGATAATCGACCAAGAAGCTGATATAAACTGAATCAGGCTTCGTACTGATAGGGCAAGTGTACCTGTAGACGCGACGCTCGCTATCTATTAGCTAGTATATGTTACATAAATAGATATACAAGTAGCAAGCAAGAGGCAATACCAACCCCCATAAGCCTATGATGCCAAGCAAGCAAACAATCTACAGACCCCTACCCGGCAAAACCACCCAAAAATAAGTCACTCCACTCATCTGGCACTAGGAGCACCTCTGCTGCCCTGGGTTCTCGTTCGCCATAGCTCCGATATAAATAATCGGCCCGAGTCCTGAGGACTCCTATACCGCATCCGTAAATGAAACCGTATTTGCTCCGTGGGTGCCAGGTCAAACAGCTATCTGTACTGTAGTGCTATCAATGATATGGGGAAAGCTTCATCCCATCTTCGTCCAAACTGGGACGGCATGCCACTCCTTGGAGTGACATAACCCACCCGCCTGGGCGACACGACACAACCTGTGGCAAAGGAGGACGCCAATAAGATGCCTCACGACAACATCAAGTCTCAACAAACAAATAGCACATATATAGCGCTAGCGTTAACTGAAAACTACTATCTAAATTTGGATTTCTTATTCTTATCTCTTTCTATGTTTATCCGATTCCTTACTGATTATACTAATTCCGTAATCTTTATTTAACGGTATGTCTAATCAGAGCCGTGATACTATCTGTCCGAATGGCTAATCTGTATCCAAGATATCATCTACCTGAATGGCTAACTGTGAGCCAAGATATCATCCGTCTCGAATGGCTAATCTATAGCCATAATACCGTCTGTCTATCCGATTTTACTTTACTAATCCTTTATTCGAAAATCGTATCTTTATTCTAACAACATGCTTGCTATTCATATAATAGGCTATACTGAATCTGGAATGCTAACTTGCTCTTTTTTGGCGCATGCTTTACTGACTTTCGGAATGAGTACGATACAACAACGCAAACCGTATTTTCAAATGAACTTACTCAATACTTCAACATTCAACTCCGAGAATTCAATTACTTGAGTTTACTATGATTTACAAGGCTAAAGCTACTAACTTGCCGAAGAAACTGGCTTTACATACCTTAACCTCGAGTTATCTCGACCAACTAAGTTTGGTCAAAGATCAAATCTATTTCTCCTAACCGCATTCATATTACTGCCAATTAGTACTAAATACATCACTATTCGAAAGACAACGTCACTTTCGATATATTTCATAGCCTAAACTTAGGCTTATCTAAAGACGGTCGAAAAACTTGCTATTTTTCGGAAGTCCAAAAGGGAGAAGTATTCACTTTACGGCTAGGAGCACATTGACACTAGTTTGGAGCAATTCCACTTACCTTAGTCCGGTAGATCACGATTTTAGCTCTGCCGAATTTCGTGAAACAAAATCCGGTAGGAATGCTCCCTCGCTAAATACCTCGGTACTCCGAGGTTAATTTGGGATTTGACTACGTTGGGTGCCAGAATCGAAGATAATTTAATATCTCCTTCGTCTCTCCGTTTCTTACGATTTTTCCGAAACCATAAGGATATACCGGACAAAACCGAAGTGGGCTTATATACTTGGGCCTGACAGGCCCAACGTGTCACGGAGCCAACGCGGTGGCCCCGCCTCCGTGACATGCTGCCATCACGGGAGGGCTCGCCCGACTCCTTCCCGCGATGGTCCGATCTTTCCCTCGGTCTTTTTCTAGCACGTATGGCTTCCAAATATGCTTAACCCATGTGTGAATAGGCCATCTAAGAGTGCCGGAATCTTTTACGGGCATAACATTTCGCCCTAAGAACATTCGTCTCGAAAGAAAACTACTATCTAGAGGAATTCTCAACTTATTAAACTTATTTATTAGGAAAATTTGACAGAGTTTCCCCCGTAATATGACTATCCCAAACCCGAAACACGTAAAAGTCCAATACTGTGTACTCCACACAATACAATAGATTCATGCAGCTAAACATCAATCTTTCTCATTTATACATATACAACTATAAGGCACCGCATAGGTAACAATACTAACATACCGTTGCCTGACTAGGCCTAGAACAAGTGAGGATATTCAGCTTTCATATCTTCCTCTCGCTCCCATGTCATTCCCTCTCAGTTCCTGTTACGCCACAGCATTTCGACAGACGCAATATCTTTAGTTCTCAATCTGTGAATCTCTGCCCTCTGCCTAGGATGGCTACCAGAACTCCTCTTCGTAGGCCGCCTCTTCTCAGAATTCGGATATCCCGACTGGATCAAGCCTGACGGGTCTCCTGCATGCATTTCATGGATACATGAAAGACCAGGTGAACGAATTCCTAGCTCGAGGCAAGTTCAACTCATATGCCACTGGCCTATCTTTCGACTAATCATAAGGCCTAACAAATCTTGGACCCAGCTTACTCTCTTCTTACCGAATCTCACACCCTTTTCATCTGAGATATTTTCAAAAATACCTACCATTCACATCGAATTCCAGGCCTCTGCGCCGCACATCTCGCATATGATTTCGGCGGTTCAGGCAAACAAGAAGATTCCTCTCGATAAGCTTACCTTTTCCTCCGACTACCGAACAATGTCTCCCAATCAATGCCACTTACTTCAAACTACCAACCGGCGATCTGCATTTTCGCCTGTATAATACCTCGAAAGGCACCATCTGGATAGCTGAGTGATACCTATAATTATAAGCAAACCTCGATTAGAGGTAAAATGCTCATCCCAAATTTACCACCAAAATCTAGCACACACGCCCGTAGCATGTCCTCGAGCGTCCGAATAGTGCATTCAAACTTTGTCCATCTCGTTCTGAGGGTGGAACGCCTGTGCTCAAATTAATCCGCATACCTGCATCTCTCTAAAACGACTTCCAAAATCTAGCCGTAAACCTGCGCTCCTCTCGTCCGGGAGATGATGATACTGCACTCCGTGCAATCCGACTATTTCTCTGATATACAACTCGGCATAATCTTCTGCCGAGAAGGTGGTTCTTATTATGAAATCACCGATTTTTTGTCAACTGGCCAACTACCACCCATATAGAATCATGTCTGTGTCTAGTACGGGGTAATCCTGCCACAAAATCCATATTCACCGCTTCCCATTTCCAGAGGCACAGCTATGTCCCGAGTTAACCCGCCCAAGGTGTTCGTTTCACCTATTGCGTTAGGACACTGGGCTACAAATTCAGCAATTCTCTTTTTCATACCTGGCCACCAGTAGTTCTCTTTGGATATCTCGTACATTTTCGTCGCACGGGTGAAGAGAATAGCGGGCGTACCGTACTGCTCATAATCTCGGCGAGCTCAAACATCGGGAACACAGAGACGGCCTACAACGCGCACTCCATCCTTCTTCATATCTGGAAATCTGGGCGCTTCCCATGAATACTCGCTCCTAAGCTGGATCAGGTCAGATCTCATATTGTCGCTCCTTCACTTCCACAACTAATGATGATGGGGCGGTGCTCACCACGCTCTATTGTCCTCTCATTGCTTGCTACACGAACGGCTAAGCTAGCTAACCGATGTATCTCCACCAACTCCGCCGCTTCGGCTGCAAATACGCCAAACTTCCCATGGACTTACGACTGAGAGCATCTACTACAACATTGGCTCTTCCCGGGATGATACGTATCATCCACGTCATAATCTTTTGACCTCTAACCAAATACGCCGTCGCAAAGTTCAACTCTCTAGGTGAAGATATACCGTAGGCTTTGTGATCTCGTGAAAATATTCACATGGACAATTCATACAAGTAATGTCTCCACATCTTTAAGGCGTGGATCACATGTTAACCTGTGTCGTGGGTAGGGTAATTCTTTTCGTGCTCTCACTGCCTGGGAAGCATATGCAATTGCCTTTACCATGTTGCATCAACACAACCCAACCTAACGCCCGATGCGTCGCACACACTGAATAACCTGTTGTACCTTCCGGCAATGCTAATACTAAGGAGGTTGACCATGCCTTTCGCTTCCCGGGAAGCTCGGCCACATGCCTCGTCCACCGAAATCTTTGCCGCTTTCGCGCGCCGCCTTTGGCCGTAGGTGCTGCCATAGTAGAGAACCCTTCAACAAATCTCCTGTAATATCCCGCTAACCCCAGAAAACTACGAACTTCGGTTGGAGTGGTATGTCTGGTCCATGTTCCGATCGCCTATTTTCTCGCGTGCCACCCGTATACCAAAGATCCGACACAATGGGCCCTAAGAAGGCTACTGAGTTAAGCCAGAACTCACACTTAGAGAACTTAGCATATAACTGGCGGTCCCTGAGAATCTGAGCACCGCCTGTAAATGAGCCTGGTGATCTGCTTCAGAGCGAGAATACACCAGAATATCATCAATAAACACTATCACGAATGTGTCCAGGTATGGTCCAAAAATACTATTCCATCGTGTCCATGAATATTGCTGGGGCATTTGTCAACCCAAAGGACATAACCAGAAATTCAAAGTGTCCATATCGGGTCCTGAACGCCATTTTGCGAATATCTCTTTCACGTACTCGAACCTGATGATATCCGGACCGCAAGTCAATCTGAAAAGTATCTCGGCTCCCCGTAACCGATCAAATAAATCATCTATTATGGGAAGCGGGTACTTGTTCTTTATTGTAACTTTAATCAATTGCCGATAATCTATACACATACTGAGCGAGCCATCTTTCTTCCACACGAACAATACTAGAGCACCCCATTGAGAGATGTTGGGCCTGTTGAAACCTTTATCTAGCAAATCTTTCAACCGCCCTTTAACACTCGAAGTTCAGAGCCACGAGGAGGAATCGATATAGGCTGAGTGTCCGTAACAAATCAATAGCAAAACCTATTTTCCTTTCTAAGGGAAATACTGTAACTCATCTCGGAAATGCATCAGTGGAATCTGCTCACCACCTAATGATCGGAGTGTTGGAGATTCTCGCCCGAACATCCTGAACCCCGACTAGGTGGTAAATACATCCCTTAGTTATCAATTTCCTCGCCCGAAAGTAGGAAATAAACCCTACCTTTCGCGTAGCTGTGCTGCCTTTCCCACTCGCACTGCCTCTTTCCTCGAAAGTGAATCGGACCGTCTTGGTCCAACATTCTACATTGGCATAGCACGGCACTAGTCAATCCATACCCATTATGGCATCGAAGTCTATCATTTCTAGCTCTACCTGCATCTACTGTAGTCTGGTGATCAGAAACCTCTACTGTACACCCTTGGTAAATTTTGCTAGCTACAATAGAGTCACCGACGGGTGTGGATAATTTAAAAGGGCTGCTGTAATAACTTGGTGCGATATTAAACTTTCGTAAGCACAAATGTGCAATATATGACAAGAGTGATCCCGGATCAATTAGTACATAAGCAAAGGCATGAATGTATAGTCATCGTACCTGTTACTAAATCTGAACGCCTCTGAGTCATGTCTCCCTCGGAAGCATAGGTACGATTTGAGCCCGTACTCCGAACTGGAGGCTCGATCTGCTCGGCCTCTCGCCTCGCTCGAGAGCCTCGAGGGCCTACGCCCGCCGAGGCCGGCTCGGGAGCTCAGGTCCCATGGGATCCCCGTCCTCGGGATCGTCTCTCGCCTCCTGCCCTCTCGCCGGTCGGACAATCTCTCATTCGATGCCCCTCCCGCCTGCAAATATAACACCCAGAGGAGCCATATCTACAAGCTCCTGAGGTTTGGTTGCAATAAGGGCAGGGTGAGGGTGTGAATCTCGCCGCTCTCCCCTCCGATGTGGGGAATCTACTGTTCTGTAACCGCTACCAGGCTCTAACCGCCTCGACGAGCAGATCTACCGCGCCGCGGCTGCTGTGGTGGAGGTGGGGGTCTAGGGGATCTGCCTGATAGTCGTGGCCTGGGTCCTCTCGCCAACTTCCTCCGCATATCATCTCGATCTCGTCTCGCGCGCCGGTTCGACTTGTCTGTCTACGCCCGTTGCCGCCGTCTAAGACTCCTAATGGTTCGGAAAGGCCCGTGACGGGCGATATCCATATGCTCGTAACGTGGCTGCCATGTGCTGCTCTCAGTATATTCCGGGTTCAGACCCGTAATAATCATGGACTCTAGATGGCATAGTATCAACAAATTCTCGGAGCATAATGGGCTAAGGAGTCAAACTGTAAAGCATACTGCACACTCCTCACCCCTACTCCGCATGCAAAAACTTATCCATCCGGGCCTGCCGAATCTCTCGGGGCAAGTAACGGTCCAGGAAGGCTCGAGAAGCCGTCCAGGTCGGAGGGGTACATCTCTCCCCTCGAGACCTTTCCCAACTCTCGTACCACATAGTACAAACCTATATCCCGCAATCGAAACACCTGCCACCAATAGACTCAAGGGGTCACATGCATAAATCTTAAAATTCCTCTCGTATCTCGGTCTAGAAAGTCCCGAGGGTCCTCTCGCCTGATCCGACCCCGTGAACCGGGGGGACCCAAATACAAAACTCCCCGACTCGAACCGCCCGACCCACCAAGACTCTACTACTATTGTGGGGGCACCGAATGGCGCCGTGTGGCCATCATTTGTGCTAACATAACTACAAATACATGAACTTCCCGATCTCGATGGCGAAGGTACAGGAGCTATTGGGGCGGTGTAGTGCCAACGGCTCCTGATGTGAGGGGGACTGCTGGAGAGGGCTGTGATGAAGCCTTCTATATCGCCTCGATCGGGCCGACTTAATCGAACCGAGGCATCTCGCCAAGTGCCTTCTCCCCGCCGCCGGGTCTAGTCTTCTACTTCGTGGTAGGGTGTTGTCAGGTCTCGCCTTTCTTATCTGTAGATAAAGAATACGATAAGTTTTCGGAACTCAACCCTATACTGTACCGCTCTATAGCACGACGACCGAGAAAGAAGAGTAACCATCATGTCATGCCTTGCAGCCTCCTCCACCGCTCTATAGTATGGTGCACACTACATCCATAGACAAGACTCTATTTTTAGCACGGCTTGCGCCCCGACACGACCTGCTCTGATACCAAGTTTGTCACGCCCCGCCTTGAGGGTATGACTGGCACTGCGCCGGTAGGACCTGGATTACAACCGGTAGTTTAGGCACGTCTGGTGTAAACACGGCTGGTATAACGGCTGTAAATACAGCCCTCCGCCGATCGGGCCTATAGCCACCGTAAATATGACTCCCGCCTAACCAGAAACAAACGTATGCTGGAACCTATGCGGGGCCGACAAGGCCACTCATCGCTGTCTAGTCATCTGTGACTCGACATAAAGAATATCGATAACCACGCGGATTCCACAAGGTCACCACTACTATCGACCATGGCCCCACATGGCCAACAAAAATTGAAATGCTAAAACAAGCCTATAACAAAATGAACGGCCTCACACGACCGGCTCAATTGACCACATGGAGATAAATACATACAATCTGCAAGCCTCTATGAGTACGTATAGAAATGATCGAGACAGTGGCCTCGACCTACCCATACCGTATAACAAAAGGAAAAGAGTTGCACCTCTCTCGGGAATCGTGCTCTGGATTGACGGTGAACCATGACTTATAGTCGGGCCGGAATCACGAGGGATCGCCTTCCGTCTATGAGTACCTGCAGGCAGCAATGCAGCGTCCCAATGGGCGTTAGTACCATTGGTACGAGTATGCAAAGCAACTCGAAAACAACTAAATACAACTCAATATAGATAACATAAATTTAGCAATTCTCAGATAAAAGAGATAATAGAATCTCGAAGAAGCTGATATAAATCAATCAGGCTTCGTACCGATAGGGCAGAGGCGTACCTGTAGACGCGATGGCCTACTGTCTATTAGCTAGTATATAGCACATAAATAGATATACAAGTAGCAAGAAAGAGGCAATACCAACCCTCATAAGTCGGATGGCGCCAAGCAAGCAAACAATCTACAGACCCCTACCCGGTCAAAACCAGCCAAAAATAAGTCACTCCACTCATCTGCTAACTAGGAGCACCTCTGCCGGCCCCCGGGTCTCCGGCTCCTAGCCAGCCTCCGATATAAATAATCGCAGACCGAGTTCAAGCATTCTATACCAGATCCGTAACTGAAACCGTATTTGCTCCCGGGGCGTCACAAGGCCAATGTGGCTATTTCGTACTGTAGTGCTGATCAGACTGATGGGGGAAAGCTTCATCCCATCTTCGTCCAAACTGGGACGCATGCCACTCCTTGAGTGACGTAAACTCACCCGGGCCAAGGGGTGACATGATTACCAACCTGTAAGGCGAGGACGGTCAATAAGATGCCCTCACACAACATCAAGTCTCAACAAACAAATAGCACATATATATATAGCAAGCATACTTAACTGAAAACTACTATCTTACTTCTGATTTCTTATTATGATCTTTGTGTTTATCTAATTCTTACTATTTATACCGATTCTGTAATCTTATTTAACCGTATGGCTAATCAGAGCCGTGATACTATCTCGTCCAATGGCTAATCTCGTAGCCAAGCATATCATCTGTCCGAATGGGCTAACTTGAGCCAAGATATCATCTGTCTGGAATGGCTAATCTATAGCCATAATATTGTCTGTCTATCTCGATTTAAGCTTACTAACTTTATTCGAAAAATCCGTATCTTATTCTAACAACATGCTTGTTATTCATATAATAGGATATACTGAACTGAATGCTAATCCTCTGCCCTTTGGCGCATGCTTCATCGACTTTTGACCGAGTACGATACAACAACGCAAACCAGATTTACTCGAACTTACTCAATACTCAACATTCAACTCCGAGAACTTCACTACGGAGTTTACTATGATTTACAAGGCTAAAGCTACTAACTTGCCGAAGAAACCGGCTTTACATACCTTAACCTCGAGTTATCCGACTGTCGGATGAAGTTTCTGGTCAAAGATCAAATTATTCCTCCCAATCGCATTCATATACACGTCAATTAGTACTAAATATCACTATTGAAGACAACGTCACTTTCGATATATTTATAACCTAAACTTAGGCTTATCGAAAAGACGGTCGAAAACTTGCAATTTTTCGGAAGTCCAGGAAGGGAGAAGTATTCACTTTACGGCTAGGAGCACATTGACACTAGTTTGGAGCAATTCCACTTACCTTAGTCCTGGGTAGTTCGACGATTTGTCGGCTGACTTTCGCGAAACAAAATCCGTAAAAATGCTCCCTCGGCCGCTAAAACCTCGGTACCTGAGGTTAATTTGGATTTGGACTATGTTTGGCAGCGTAATCGAACGATAATTTAATATCTCCTTCGCTCTCTCTCTCGTTCTTCTTACGATTTTTCTCGGAAATTATAAGGATATACCGATTTAAAACCGAAGTGGGGCTTTATATACTTGGCTCGGGACAGGCCCAACGTGTCATGGAGCCAACGCGGTGGGCCCCGCCTCCATGACGTCACATCGTGGAAGGGCTCTCGCCCCGGCTCCTTCCGATGGCTCTGGCTGTGCTCTTTGTCTCGATCTTTCCCTAGCCTTTTCTAGCATGTATGGCTTCCAAATATGCTTAACCAACGCGCGAATAGGCCATCTAAGTGCCGGAAATCTTACAGGGTGTAACAAGGCAACAGCCCACCTGCGCATTGGAAACGTGCCACGGCGGTAGGTCGCACGACCAAGGCCACCTAGCACGCGCCTGCCAACAAGTGGGACACGGCCGCCAACGCTAAGTAAGGGGCCAAGCCTAGGGTCGCATTTGGTGATTTCCATAGAGCTCTCCGCGTTACCTCCGTGTCATGGAGGCAGTGCTCGGTGATACACTGAGCCATTCCACGACAAAGCAAATTGTGCATGTTTTTCATTTACTATAAATAAGTCCCTTAGCTCCTAAATCCAATTATCACAATTTTATTCTAAAAAACTACCTAGAGTGAAGGCGTATGGGAGAACTCAGCTAGCGTTTGTCAAATTCCCTTCTCATCTACCAATTCTTGGAAGTATGTTAATTCTAGTTGTAGTTTCTTGTAGTTTTACGAATATGAATGGCTAAAACCCTTTCCCCTCTAGGGTTGAAGCCATGAATTATGATTGTGTTTTTTAAGGAAATTGCTTGGGAATTGCTATTGATTGTTGTTTTTGTCTTGCATTCTTGATTGTTGGTTGTTTTTATGATTGATCACCATGAAAACATATACGTTAGCTTGGGCATATGCTTGAGAAAGCATTTACCTAGGTCAGGACATGAGAATGTGAGGGAGCATGTTTATATCTCACGTATATAATTTTGTGTTAGGATAGAGATATACCTAACACCTTGCTTGGTTGATAAAACGGGATTATTTAAAGACCGGTTTAGTTTATCACATCACCACTCAACAAAGTAGTTGTGAGGCTAAGTTGAGTTAATGATTAGGTACTGAAAGTCCCTAATCATTTGCACGTAAATCACGTACTTAATTGATTGCCCACGAACTAGGAATTAGAATCTCGCCACAATGATGCAACGAGGCTAGTTTGTCGTGGTTTAGAGGCTTGAAAGAGCATGACCATCAATTCTAATTATATGAGACGACAATCGATAGTTTCACACTTAACCCATTGCAATTCGTAGTATCGCATGATTAATCGTTTTAACTCTATGTTGCTCCTAGAGTGAATTCCCGGTAATATGTCGTTGACCAAAATTAGACTTAATTAAATCTCCCTCGAAAACGTCTATAACCAACATTTTCGGTATTTAAGATCACACTTGAAATGGATAGTTAGAGGAATGGGTCCAGTCCTTGTGGGTTCGACATTTCGGTTCTCTAAAAGAGCCACTATATTACTTGCAATGACCCGTACACTTGCGGTATGCGAATAGCCTGCCACAAGAGGCCCTGCTTGAAAATCATGGCCTGGGTCCACCCTGGGATTCCGCCTGCATGTCACTAGGTCTGGCTTAGTGGTGCTGCTCTTGATTTGCCCTTCTTCTTATTTCTGCCTAGCCTAATCCCTTCAATATTCTCGAGCAAAAGCCTCGAACGCTGGCAATATCCATGTCCTCTCATAGAGTGGCCATAATACAAGTCTCCACATATTCTGGATTCAGCCTCATAATGAACCGGTGCACCCTAGCCGGCATCGTATCATAAAAGCTGGTGCATATCGGGCCAAGGAAGTTGAGCCTCATAGCGTACTCCCGAACACTCATCGACCCCTCGTCTAGATGTAGAAACTGATTAACCCAGGTCTGCCGAATTTCCCATATGTGTAGTGATCCAAAAGCCTCTAAAAAGTTGGGCCAAGTCATAGGGGAAAATACCTCTCCTTCGGGACCTCTCCCAACCTCTTGTACCACAATACCGTTATGTCCCGTAGCCGAACACGCTAACTCAATCGACTCGCAGTGTGGCATGCATCACCCCGAAATCCGTTTATATCTGATCCAAGAAATCCTGAGGGTCCTCCGCCCGATCTGTCCCTGTGAACTGTGGGGGACTCAGTGCAAGAAACTCCCGACCCTCGAACTACTGTGTCCTTCCCGAGGACTTCCCGCCACCATGGGCGCCACCGACCGATCTTGTGCATCCATCATCTGAGCTAGCATAACAACAACATTTCTAACCTCCTAATCCGATAGTACTGGTATAGAGATTGCTGGAGGCAGTGCTATCACATTTGCCGCCCGAGCGGCTCCCGGCGTGGTGGAGTGCCGGGGAGACCTAGATGAAGTCTCCACGCGCCCATCGGGCCGATTCCCGACCGTGGCACCCTTCTATGCCCTCTCCCACTGCAATGTCCAATCTCTGTCCAGTCGGTGTATCGCGGGTCTGCCATTTCTCTGTAGATAAAAGAATATGGTAAGCTTAGGACTCAACCTTATACTCATGCTCTCTATAGCACGACCGACAAGAAGAAAGAGTGCAACTATCCTATCATGCGTCACAACCTCTTGCCTATAGAATGTGGTGCACAACACATCCATAGATAAGACTCTACTTAGCACGTCTTGCAGACTCCTTGGGATACAACCCGGTTCGATATCAAGTTTGTCACGCCCCACCTTGGGAGGCATGTCTGCACCCGGTGCTTTACTAGGATCTATACTGACTTAACTAGGCCTATGCACTCTGGTGTAGGCTTACTTCCCCAAATCAAGAAAGCAACGGGCTATATCTCGGCTGTAAATACAACTTCCGGCCGACAAGGCCTTATAACCACCGTTAAAAGAACACAAATGCAATCCGTAAATAGGCACACAGGGAATCCTATGTGGGCCGACAAGACCACTATGATTTCTAGTTAAGACTGTAAAGTAAATCTAGTGCTAAGCCAAATTATGGCCGACAAAGCCGCTAATCGACAACTAAACATGGCCCCACACAAACAACACGAAACTAAAATGCATTCGTACGCACACGGCAACCAATAGCTAACCATAGGGAAATAGAAATAATTTCGAAGCTTCTAGGAGTAATATAATGGTCGGGACAGGGCCCCGGCCTACCCAAAACTGTACAAGAAAAAAGAGTAAAACCTTCTCGTCTATAAGCTCCCAAAGAAAGGAGCCGACTCTTCTACTAATTCTGGATGGAATCTAAGAGGATCTGCCTCATCTTTCTATACCTGCAGACAAGTAATGTAGCGCCCCAGAAAGGGCGTCAGTACAATATGTACTGAATATGTTAGGCGATAATTGTATATGACTAAAATAAAGAGATAGAACCGAGAATAATCAAATGAAGGGATAGAGATCATACTCCGAGTACAGAACTTCTAATATTTAATTTATTAATAACTAATGCAAACAAAAACTTTACATGGCCTCCATAAGCCAGAAGGTACAACCAGCACGTATCAACCCACCCGGGGCCCCCATAATCCCCGGTGAGTACACTTCAAACATATACCCCTATCAAGGTCGTGATTTGGTCAACTAATAGCTATAGCCATCCTACCAGTCCCTTACGTCACAATTGAGCCCGCTCGGATCCTGACTGCAGCTGTGCTCCAAGTCAAGTGGACTCTGATATCTGCACCCCGGACATCAGGCTCGATGGGTTGTATAGAGCCAACCATGGCATATAGTAGCCCACCCATGGAATGGACTATGAGGACCTCGGGACCCCATCTGTCCTCGTGGATGGCATACTGCTCCGTGAGCGATGCCATCTCGCTCTGGCGGGCGTCGCCGACACAGCCAATAACCCTGGGGTCGGTCATGAAAGCTATAGGCATAATCCATCCTAAACTAAACATGGAATACGAGTTTCAATTAATAACAACAACTAATCACAATAGACATGCTTCTAGCATTCTTACTGGGATTCAAACTGAGTTATCATGCTAAAGAAACTAACTTGCCGAAGAAAACTGCCTTAACATACCGTTCGCCAATTACCGATTAACTGGCGAGTTTCACCATATACAATTGCTCTTTCTCAATCGGCAACCGTATTACTAGGGGACATGACTAGTTTCAAGATTTCAAATTCTGCAAAATGATAACTTTATATATATATATTAACTATATTTCAACTAACGGAACATAATGGAAAACTCATAATTTCTCGAAAGTCCGTAAGGGAGGAATGCTTACTTGAAGCCCGTGGATTGCATAGAAATTAGTTTGAGCGATTCCAATGACTTTGGCTCGGCGGGGTTACGATTTGCCGGGCGAGTTTCATGAAAATAACTCTTTAGCAATGCTCCCTGCAGCCTTAAACTTCAACACCCAAAGTTAATTTGAATTTGGATGGCGTTTGGCAAAAATGTAATTCCGGATTTAAAATTTATTGAATTCTTCATGTTCTACCTTCTCTCGGCCGAGGAGAACTACAGAAAATGCAATGAAATTGAAAGGAAGACTCATATACTTATTAGGGAGGGGTGGCAGGGGGTGCCCCGCCCTGCACCCGCTCATCGTACTACCTCACCCCCGTCGTGCCCTCAATGCACCAAGGGCCGGGTGCGCCGCACGCCTGCAGTGGCGCTGCTGTACCGCGCGGCCGTGGCCGGCCCTGTGCGGCCTGTCCTCGCTCGACCTGACTTTTGAGGCTTCTTTACACACGTCGTACTCTCTTTGTCTATTTCAAATTCACGCATATGCTTACTAATCGTTAACTTTTATGGGGTGTAATGAGATAAAAAGGCAGAGGCACTAGTCTCCCAGACTACAAGTGCTTGTTTTGGGTATGGGAAGCCTAGACATATGCTCAGATTGTCCAGCTAGCCTAGACAGACCATGGTCGAGGCCAAGACCCAGCTACTGGGCCACAGCAACACCAGCACGCCTAGTTTCAAATAAGGTGCATCCACTAAAGGCAGTGGTGGTCGCATCGTACGGTATTCTATGCTCCTTGCATCTCATCAGGAGTGTGGAGGCCTCTCCCGTGATGCAAATACCGGTATGTTATGAGTAGTCCACCTTGATGTATATGCACCGTTAGATCCAGGCTACTTTATCTTTTGTGACGCCCCATGTTGCTAGTAGCTCGCATCTCACCCGAAATCCTATCGAACCTTCGCCTCCCTACTCCAATAGGTGATTCGCTTATAGTCGACAA
Organism: Datura stramonium; assembly: GCA_018107945.1. Classification (NCBI taxonomy): domain Eukaryota; kingdom Viridiplantae; phylum Streptophyta; class Magnoliopsida; order Solanales; family Solanaceae; genus Datura; species Datura stramonium. The sequence goes on along the minus strand of JACEIK010002810.1, from coordinate 147,518 downwards.
GTATATAGAAATTTCCCATTCACACCCTTTAGAAAGTCACCTCAAAAGATTTTATTAGAGCTAGCCATGATAGATTTTGACATTATCTTTGGCATGGATTGACTACATACATGTTATGCCCGATAACGCCAAACCGCACCTCTTATTAAAATGAGAAGCAAGAGTTGTTTCACAAAGAACCCAACTAGAGGTTGGGGTCGAGATTGGATTATAGCTGGTAACTGAACTTGTAAGGTAGTTACTTCAAAATAGGGGGATTCTAAAGAAAATCAATAATAAAAGCAAATATCAAATTCCGATACAAACCGCATCAGCGATAACTAGGGTTTGTGTTCCCATGGGTTTATAACTACTGGGTATACACTCGTGATTATTACCAATACCTACTTATAGAACTGATAACTTAGGTTCATTCAAAGGACCGATCACCCCTATTGAAAGACTATACTCTATCACTTTACCAAGTCTCATGAGCAGTTTCAAACTATCCATTATCACTAAGTTCCAGATTTAACTATCCTGCGACCACAACTCAAGTTAATACAATGATTATCAAAATAAAGGCTCCATTGTAATTCTCTTTTCCTAATCTCTACCTCTTCAACCAAAGAATGTAAAGAATTCGGGCATGTCCTAACGTTGCGCACCGTTAAGAAATGTTGAAGCATAAAGAGAATACAATATAAGTATTTGTATTGGTATTAAGATCACTTTTAAGGTAACCCTAGCTTGTTAATCCACCATGGTTCCCACAACCCTAGCTATGGAGGTTATAGCCTCTCAAAATTATAAGATTGTTATTAGCATTCATGATTAAAGACACAAAATAATACTTACAATTATGGATGAGAAAACACTTCCTTTAATTAATCCGGGCAAAATCTTGAAGAACAAGTAGTAAGGACAAGAAGAATTCAAGCAAACAGGTGGATCAAGCAAGTTAAGACCAACTTAATCCTCTCTTCTCAAGGTTTTCTACTCTCTAAAACTATCAAACTGACGTTCCTCTATAAAAATAAAACCTAAAACATATTTATGCCGCACAAGAATCCATTTCCTAAGCCAACAGGGTGAATTTTCATATCTGTCGCCGCTAGTGCCACGACTCGACCTACGATCCGTAGCATACTCCTACTATCCGTAGCTTCCTCTTGTACATTCTTAGTCAAGCAAATTTGGCTAAGTGCTAGATTTGGGTATTACTCGTACCATCAACTCACGACTCGTGCTAAGATCTCGTACTTTGAATCAGAGATTTTAAAGTTTTTCTGAAGTTCATCACGACCAGAATGGTATGACTCGTACTTTGTCTCACGGGTCGCATTTTACTCGTGAGAGACGCTTAAATCCAATTCTTCGGATTTCACCACGACTTCTCATCACGACTCCGTACAAGCCTGCTACTAATCGTACTGGGACTCGTGGGTCACATCTGCTCAACTTTAACTTTCAACAACTTCATGGCCATCAGTATGACTCGTGAGGTCCTTCCATTAAGCAATCCGTATCGTGTCCGGTCTTTTTTCTCATTTTTGCACTTTTTTAAGCTATCTTTTGCAATCTTCAGTTCCAACACCTGTTTACCCTGTAACAAAAGGAAAAGTACCTCATATCCACATAAATACACCTAAATCCATGCTATTTTCTTAGTTTTGAGCGTAAAATGTGTTGTAAACCCACAACACGTCAACACCTCAACTTTAAGACTCTTGCATGTCCTCATGCAAAGAAAAGAAAAACTCAAACACGACACTCAACTAGAGAATAGACTTAAGATACTACAACCAATACTCAAACAAACCTGCACTTTCTACACAAACTCTATTGACCCTTTCTCATGGAACCACTGCCTAATGTATTACAAGCAACCTCAAACATCATAAACAAAAATATCAAAACATGTCATCTAGCTATCAACAAAAGTATAAAGTCATCACCAATGTTTTTCATATAGACCAATAAAAAGAAACATAATCATGTACCTCACACAAATGAAGTCCCCTAACCTCGATGTGAAATGTCAAACATGATATGGGACTAAGAAAGTAGGGCGCTCACTCTCTCAAAGAAGTTACGAGTATTATGTGTCAAATTATAGTGCTTGCCCTATTTTCCTTTGCTGGTTTTTCGTGATGGTCGAAGTTAAGATCACTAGGAATTGGTATGACTTGTAATGCAAGTGCCTTCGTGGCCTAGACATGATAAAATGGAAGATTTTATAAGTATCATTCTCTAGTACTACATTACTGGCTATACCATTCACCTAATTCACCCTTTTGTTCTTTCATTCCCCTTTTTTCCTTTTTCTCCTTTTCATTCACTTTTGCATGGGTGTGGTGAGTTTTCACTTTCATATTTTTCAAATTTTCTTTGAGCTTATTGTTCAACATTTACAACATATTTTTTTTCTTTCTTTTCATCTCACCACATCTCATATTCCACCATTTCTTTTCTTTTCTTTTCTTTTCCTTTCTTCCATTTCCACCTTTTATGAACCCCTACTCTAGCCACCCTTAACTTAAGCATTTTGCTTATGTTGAGGTTCACAATATCCCAGGAAGGACCAGGGCCAAAACAGGTTCATTAAGGCAAAAAGGACTATGGTTAATCGGGAACAAAAGAAACATGGTCTATTAAGGCTCAAACTTGGGATCAAGGGATTCATGCAACTTTTGCTAGGGCAATATAGGCTAAAAGTGAGCTAAACAAACAATGACCTATGATCATATCCTAACCAACCATCCTTAGCCTATGCAGAGACCAACCAGGCTTTAGATCTACACCACAATACCGAACTGACTAATATACCTCATTCACATGGTACATGAACTATTTTCACTCAATTGCCTGATGAGCAGCATGGCTTAACAAAACTACTCATGCTAAAAATAAATGACATTTTCTGAAGTCCACAACAATCATGCATGTTGTCACAAATACATAGCTGTTGTATCATAAAATCTTTTAAACAGGTCACTTTTTAAAAACAAAACTAGTAATTTTCTTAGCTGCAAAGTACTCCTAAGATACTTTATAATTAAAATAAAAATCACAAACTAAAATAAAATTCCTACACATGCCAGAAGGTCTTACCAGATAGCATGTCCGAGAAAAAGAAACACGACAAGACAAAAACTCCTCAGATGAAACAACAAAATTCCCAAAATCCTGGCACACCCTCCCCAGAAAAGTTAGTCATTCTTGAAGCATCATCTAAAATATCATAGAAAGAGAACATACCGGCTAATTCAGACTTCACCTGCCATGGGTTGCCTCCCATGCAATGCCTGATTTAACATCACTATACGACGTGACTTTTGCGACTCTCAGAATTCGTCAAGATTCACTCATCCTCCACCGCCGAGATTACACTAAAGTCCTTAGGTTGCTTCATTGTATTGCAGATGTTGAATGTGACCTCCTCTGACGCAGGGTTTCAAACTTCAATAGGCCAGCTTTTATGCATCTACTAGAGCTCTCCCGATAGCAAAGGAATGGTCTGCCCAAAATGATGGGGACCTCATAATCAACCTCGTGAATCCAAAATCACGAAGTCTTCTAGGAATATAAATTTTATCTACCTTGACAAGCACATCGATCAGATCCCCACTGATTTCTAACTGTTCTGTCGGCCATCAGTAGCCGCATGTTGTAGGTGTAGGAGTTCCAATCCTAACTTGAATACATCCAAGGCATCAAATTAATGCTAGCTCCCGGATCACAAAAAGGTGCCTTGCTAACTCAACATTACCAATCATGTATGGCAGTGGAAGGCACCTGGGTCCTCCCTTTTCTGTGTTAAGACCTCAGAAGCATGGCACACAGTGACAGACATTGTCAACAGTATCATAGCTCACAAATCCTTTTCTTTGTCACTAGGTCCGTCATAAACTTTGCATATCCTGGCATTTGCTCTAAAAGTTTCTGGCCAATGGTATGTTCACAAACAACCGCTTAAGCACCGAAAGGAATTTCTGGAACTTCTTACCATTCTACACCTTTTTCATCATCCTTCGGAAATGGTGGTGGTGGTCGTGATAGCTTTTTGCACTTGCGTTGCCCTTGCTCCTTGGCAGGTTCCTTCACCTCAGTATTCTTGCAACTCACCAAGATCTTCTCAAAGACTGTGTCATCATCCCATTATGCCTCTTTCTTCCATTCAACTTCAACTGAAACGAGGGTCAAATCTGTGGTTTTACCATTCCTAGTCATTACTGCCACAGCAATGTGCACGCTCTTCTGATTTTGACAAAGGTTGTTAGTAGTAAATTTTTTCTAGGTCTAATATGCCGACAGTTGCCCAAGTTGGTGTTCAATTTCGTTTGATGGAAGTGAAGGCATTCCACCTTTTGACCTGCGATACTTGACAAAATCTCCTTGGATCTCCTTCAGTTGATCAATGGTGGACCTCACCTTTTTCAACATCTCAACCATCATGCTCTCCAACTTGATTGTGATCTCGCCTTCCCCTTCGTGCATTGGGAGGCAATATATCCAACCCATCATTGCGATAGTCATTAATCCTCCAATCACTTCAGTCTACGATCTTGGCCTCTACCTTTAACACGTTTCTGTTGTAGTTGTTCATACTGGTTCCGACTATGACTTCCATAACTCTTGGCTCAACTAATTTGTCCAGATGCTTGGGCGCGGGTTCGTAACCTCACACCGGGCGCACCAAAAGCTTGCCTCCTCCTCAGAACTATTGATCAGCTCCTTGCCCTTCCTTGAGCCTCACTGCATTAACCTGCTTGGCTCCAGCCTCCATTAATATGTTGTCAAATAAAGTCCAATGATGCGATGTGAGCCAAATCCCCTGGTCGCAATCTTCTTTTTCTTCGTCGGTCTGTAGTCACCCAACAAAGATATAGCCAGCTACTGCATCATCCTCCCTTTCGTGCCAGGCCCTGCTTGTCTTAGTCACTTCACAAGAATGGTGGCACCTGCTCGGCAGTGTGACTCATTAATGCCTCCACCCATCAGGTCTGCTATAACCTTGGTGCTATTGCTTAGAGACCTGTAAAAAATAAACAAACTATCATCTGAAATTTGTGTTGGAAGACTAGTCAACTCTTTTGAATCTCAACCAAGTTTCATGAAGTGCCTCGCCTCTTCATCTATCGAAATTATAGACTCATCTTTTAGCTCATAATATCCTCGACGTGTAGAAAAGAATTTCCAAAGGCCTGTTTAAGCCCTCCAGTGGTTATAGAGTCGTTGGGCACCTGATAACCACAAAGTAGCTTCCTCAAATAGAGAAAAAGGGAATAGTCTCGAGTCCATTGCATCCTCGGAAGCATCTTCGAAACCTACACGCCTGCATATTCCTACAAAGTTTATTAGGTGCAGGTTGGCGTCATCTACTGTGTGACTGCATTAACAATTCTATATTTAGTAACTGAATCATGGTGCTTGTAATGTCGAATTTGGCCCCAGGGGTGGTGGTGGCACAAATTGCCAGCTTGACCCGAATGTATCAATATCGTGGTCGCTATCATCGCCAAAGTAATCAGGCACCCATGATTTCTATTGCCCCTCCCTTGTCGACCAGCATTTACCACATCCTCTCTCATCTTCCGCATGTTGTAGTGCAGCTTCGTTGAGCTAGCTCGACTTTCCTAGCTTCTTCAAATTTGGCGCGGCCTCTCTTTGCTCGTGGTTTTCTCTTGTTACGTTGAAGGTTTTGATTTTTGATTTAATGGAACAAGAGGATCTCCTCTAATCTGGGTGCTTAGCATTCACCAGAGAACAGCCTGTGGGTATCAAAAACACAAAAATAACCACTCAAAGAAATAATCTAATAAAAGTTAATTACAACAATAACCTAGTTTCAAATTAGATTCCCAACGGTGTAATCTTTGATAACGCCTAAACCACACCTCTTATTGAAGTGAGAACCGGACGTTGTCAATAAAGAACCCACAAAGGTTGGCCTGATCCCCACAGGGAATATTGAGAGACTGGATTATAGCCGGTAACTGAACTTGTAAGATAGTTACTTCAAAATAGGGGATTCTAAAAAATCAATAATAAAAGAAAATATCGTACCAATGTTAAATCAATATCAAAGGATAACTACGGTTTGTGTTCCCCATGGGTTCATAACTACTTCGGGTATACACTCGTGATTATTACCAATATTTACTTATAGAACTGATAACTTAGGTTCATTCAAAGGACCGACCAGTCCCTATTGAACGATTCATACTCAATCACTCGATCATGTCTCATGAGCGGTTCCAAATGACCATTACATCACTAAGTTCCGCATTTAACTATCCTAAGGACCACAAACCAAGTTAATACAATGATCATCAAGATCAAGGCTCCATTGTAATTCTCTTTTCCTAATCTCTACCCTTCGACCAAAGCAAGTAAATAATTCGGGAATGTCCTAACATTGCGCACGGTTAAGAAACGGGCCGAAGCATGAAGAGAATACAATATAAGTATTTGTATTGGTTTTAAGATCACTTTGTGTAACCCTAGCTTATTAATCCATCATGATTCCTACAACTCTAGCTATGAAGGTTTTAACCTCTCATAGTTGTAAGGTTATGATTAGCATTCATGATTAAAGACATAAACAATGCTTACAATTATGGATATAAAAACACTTTTAATTAATCCAAAATCTTGAAGAACAAGTAGTAAGGACAAGAAGAATTCAAGAACACGTTGATCACAAGTTAAGACCAATTCAACTTTGCTTCTTCAAGGTTTTCTACTTCTCTAAAATTTTCACGTTAATAGTTTATTACACGCTAGTTTCACCTTATATTGTATTAATATTAATATATATATACTTTAAATGTTGCTTTAAAAAAATTTATAGGAATAGGAGTCCTAAATTGGATAGAAAGTAAATTGGAAAGCCTACTCTTTTTTTTTTGGCTTTAAATAATTGAATTTATATAAGGGTACTGTGATAGTGGCATGTCTATACTGACATTAACATACTAAAAATATCCGTTCACGCAGATTTTGCAGTTTTCGGCCTTTATTTGTAAGTCTTAATTATTAAAAAAATTTTTTTATTTTTTTTATTTTTTTTATTTTTTTTATTTTTTTTATTTTTTTTAGTTTTTTTATATTTTTTAACCTTTTATAATATATATATATATATACCCACACGTATGTATGTATATATGTATATATATTTCTATTTTGTATAGCAATAATAAATCTTTTAATCATAATATTATTAGTAATCTGTTAGGTGAGTACAACTATTATTAATGTGCAATAAAAATATTTGACTTTATAATATGGGACTCACCATGTCATCTTACATTACATTTTTTAGTTCTTTCCAATCAACTTTTTTCTTGATTTCTCTTCCTCTTGTTCCTCCTCTTCCTCCTCCCTCCTCCTCCTCCTCCTTCTTCTTCTTCTTCTTTTGTGTGTGTTTCATCAAAAATTTTAAAACTAACTCTATTATATATAGACACAATTTTTAAAATATATTTGAATAAAGTTCATCATTTAATTTTTAAATTTATTACATAAAATATATTTTATTTTTTTCAATTATATAAAAAGTCATTCAAGCTTTAAATATTTTATCTTTTTTAATTATATAAAGTCATTCAAGCCTTAAATTTATCACACAAATTTTTTTTTAAAATTGTTGATTTTTTTAATATTTTTAAGTTTATTGATTTTAAAATACACAAATTTAATTGTTCAATAATTCAATATCTGCAAGGGAAAGGCTAAGACCAAGTTCTTTGACCAAGTTAACTAAAAGTAAATTTCACTTGAATTTTGATATTTTTACCAAAAATATGATATCACACTTAAAATAAGTTAATTACATTCAGGATAATATTTTAGTTCATAACACAAAACTTGTTGGGGGCACACAATATTACATTTTGTTTCTTCTTAGTTTGATGTCTTTATAATAATTTTAATACGCTGTTATTAATGTTAAATAAAATATGATTTGACTATTTTTTTCTTATTAATATACTCATTTGTATAGTAAATTTCATAAACACCTTTAAAAAATAAATAAAATAATTTTTGTGTGATAATGAAGTTGGAATACTTTTATGTGACAAAAATAAAATAAAATAATCTTTGTGTAATAAATTTTAAAATAAGGTGACTTTTATGTAACAAAGGAAAATAAGAAAGTAATTTTTTGTACGATGAACTCAAAGTTGGATGATCACCAGTAAAATTTATCCAAATATTTTCAATTTCACTATCCAAGTTTTACAATTCTTTTAAATTTCACCTACCTCAATTTTTTTTCTTTTTCAAATTAATGAAAATAAAATAAAAGTAATGATAAAATAAGAATTGATTGCTCATAAAAAATACTAGCTCAATTCCATAATAATTAAAAAGAAGATATAGGAGAAAGAAAAGTAGTCGAGAAAAAGCATTTGAATCTTTGATTGCATGGATCATTATTATCCATTTGTGCATTGAAATCTCTTATTTCAACAGATATACTCTGGTTTAGATAAATCGTGCGTTTTATTCTAAGGTAAGATGTGCATTCAAATTCTTATTGAAATATCGACATGAATAATATCCTCTAAGGGAAAGGATGTATCTCAAGGCTTGGGTAAAGTTGTCACTGAGAGATGATATGATATGAGTTGTTGTAATTCACAAGTAATAGAATATATGTCAGAACCAGGATATGGAGTCGTGAATGTAGTAGCCAAGAAGTGAAAATAGTGATTGATTGAAATATGCAACTAGAGTCGTATAAGTTTTAGGTAAACAATAGGATGACTATGTCCTTAGGCACTAACAAAGAGGTAGTGAGATTACCACAGATTTAGAATGTGCTTGGAGGCTAAAATTTGATAGGTCGAGTTATTAGGATAAACTATTTTATCATGGATTCTCAATGGGTTAGCATTTCATTGATCTCGCTTTCGTAGATATATTTCTATGTTGTATAAAAGATTCAGGTTGCTACCCATTTTAGTAGTAAAACAATAGGCTGAAACTCTAAAGGATAATCATGGTGAAAGAATGAAATATAAGGGTGATAATACTAATTTTGAGATTGGAATTAGTAGGTTCCATATAGGGAATGCAAGAACTTACAACATCTGTGAAGGCTAAAGCATGATATATGTGAGCTCTAGATGAATAAGTGAATGGAGGCTAAGGCATTAGATAAAGATATAACCCTAAGAATTATGAAGGGAGATGGTGTGACCTAATGAGGAATATTGTTACATGAGATACTAAGCTTCTAAACTCCATGTGTGTCTAATGTAGTATTCTTAAGTCGTGAAAGATGGAGAAATACTAGGTGTATCGTCACAGAGTTCCCATCCCAAGAGTTTAAGTAAGAAGATAACTGATAGATGATGTTAAGCCTCTCATTATAAGTTTAAACTCGTCTCAATTGGGTGGATAGAAATTTGCAGATGTGATGTGAGTAAAACTTCTATGAGAAAATGATATTGTTAAGGTGATAAGGGAAGTGGGTAAGAAAGACAATAGAGTATAAGTTATACAATGATAGCCTGGGAGGAAGTAGAAAGTTAAAAGATATTGGGGAAGAAGATCCTACCATGACTTGTAGTACCTATGAATACGTCCCATAAGAGAAGTGTGGTAGCCACGAATATATTGATACAACTATCATGCAGAGTAATACAAATGTAACCTAATAAGGGAGATATGCCCTTCATCGAGTAAGTGCGTAAGAAGGTTTCTGACCATGTTCAATGCAAAAGTTGCATAAAGTAAAGAAAGAATAAGAAAATAATCATCTAGGACTCCATTTAGAGGAGGGGTCCATAAGCGTAGAACGGTATTGGAACTAAGGGGGAGATGGTACCGTGAAGTACCCAAATAGATCGTGTATCCCAGATAGTGAAGGGCTCCAAGAAGAAATGTAATGATAACAAACTATCTTCATTCTAATGAAATCCCAATACTTTGTCAAGATGACACTCTACCGATGTTTTATGTATTCATGTCATGTCTAATCCTACGTACTCGCAAATTTTTTTCATCATCATGATACCCATGGAAATACTAGGATGTGAACCATAAGGAAAGAGGAGCTTGTGCATTGCTACGACATCTTTTAGAAAGAGTCATGAACCCATATTGAAATTAAGAACAAGAGTTTTAATTTTTCCTTTTCCATGGAACTATGTCCTATCTATGCTCAAAGTGATTCCCTATTCATACCTCATACTTGGTGTATGAAGTATTCGTGCCTGTAGTTCTATTAGGAATGAATTCCAGTCAAGATGATGATGTTATGATGAGATTCAGTATGTTAAACAATATTTCATTAGTTTCTTGTGATTATGCCCTAAAAGGTGGCACTCTATTCATGCCCTATGCTTATGATCAAGACTTAGACCTCTAGTCATATTTCATGAGGTTCATTTTTATGTTCTATTCCTCTAATGACTCCCACTTATGATGCAATATATGGTAGACTGGAGAGGGTAGGAATTCCCTTTTTGTTAGCAATAATAGGTATGCTTGTTCCAAAAAAAGTTAAAGAATACAGAAAGTGAAGGAAGTTAGACCTTAATTATTTGTAGTGATTGGGTGGAAGTATTGTCATCTCTTTGTATAGTTTAGTATGATTGTTAATAGTAAGGAAATTGTAGAAGATAGGAAAGTTTTTGGATGGTCTTAGCAACAAAGGAGTAATGAAATGTATGTAGCAATAGGCTTGAATGTTGTATTGATGAATGTGTGGATTATTGAAATTACGACTACTTCATGAACTTTGAGGTAGTTTGAATGTTCTGATAAGGATGAATAAAGTTCTTGGGATGACCATTGATGCAAAAAAAAATTTATTGAACAATGAAAACACCTAATTACCTGATTAACTATTGATAGACTCAAGAAGTAGTGTCCACGAAAGTTCTATGGGGAAATCAGGATGTTGAAGAGGCTTCCTGGAAGGCAAGAAAGAAAGGAGAGCGAATTATCGCCTTTGTTACTTGATCTAGAAGGAAATGCTTAATGACGATATTCCGTTCTATCTTATATCTAGCGCACTCATGATTCATGTTTTTTTCATTTAAATGAAATGAAGCTTATGTATAATGCAATGCCAGTCATGTCCTACAAATTCATGTCCAATGGTTAATGTACTCAGGCTATGTTAATGATCCATCCCTAACGTCTCATATAATTCCTGCCTATAGTCCTTCTTTCGTTAATGTCATGTGTTACAGGTATGATGATGATGATGATGATAAGAGGTATTATTTTTATGATCCCACGAACTCATGACCCACGTTATGCTACTCATGATCCACAATCTCATGTCTTGTCCTATGCTCTCCATGTTTGAGAGAACCCTTACTTTGACTACGGCTCTTCTCTAAGAACGTTATGAAGTTCCTTATAGTGATGATTCCTATGATAATGAATAAAGATAAAGGTAAGCTCTAGGGTGGATTTTCCCTTTTTATGATTTAATAGGCCAATGAGAGCCTAGTAAGATTTCTACGTGTTCCTTCATGTTAATGCAAAGTTTGATGCCCTGTGAGACTATGATGATATTTCTGGTTATCTGACACAAGTTTGAGAATTTGGAATTGTATAATTTACAAAGGAAACTCTGCCAAAATTTTTGAAAAATTTCAGAGTTAGAATCTATTAATGCTTGTAGCTATCATTCAAGGACGAATGATTCCAAGGAGGAGATATTGTAACACCTCGTACCGTCGTACTAAGATTTGAACCATTTTATGTATGTGGGTAAGACTAAGATGAAATTTTTTTAATGAATCTTATGTGTTTGGAGGAGTCAATCATGAGCTACAATGTGTTAAGGAAGTTTGGAGTTGGTTAGAAATTGAAAGGGGTCGATTGTTGTAACTTTCACCAAGAGGGAGTAAGAGTACGGACCATACCCGAACTGTAAATGAGATGTAAGACTTGAAAAATACTATTACTAGACATGAATCCATATACATAGCGTACATAAGAAGTACAGGCCGAATGTTATCTGTATGTGAGAAGGGAACTATATACAAAGAGAAAAGTGAAGAATATTTGAAGTTTATGAATAAGGGTCAACTTTAAACGACCATAACTCCCAATGTAAGAAGTATTTTTGAGTGATTCACTTGTAAAATTGAAGCCCTTTGAGTCTATTTCCAACCCATCTGACCTTGTATCAATTGAAGTTCGGAGTAAAAAGTTATGGACAATATACTAAACCGTTGTCAAGCTGTTGTGAACCGCGGACCAAGATGCGACTAGCGCATTAGGAAGTGCGACTGCGGATTAAAAATTCTGGACGCGGATCACAAAATAGTGACTGGTTAGTAGAGGGTCCAAATGTGGACCAAATCGTGGCCAACGCCTGTCATGACCCGAACATATGCCCGGATTGAGATACGGGACAAAGAACCCCGAAAGGCTTCAAGTTGACCCATGGCATGAACATGACATCTAAACTCAACATAATCAAGCAAAAGTCTAACATATATAACATTGCATAAGTCTCAAAATTTGATAACACGGATATCTAAATACATACACAAGTCTGAAGCTGAATACATACTATGTCTGATAAGCCTCTACTATTGACGAGTTGATGGGACCAGACCCCAACTAACTCACTAAAGTCTGAAATTGAAAATACTGAAAATATAATTGAAAAGAAGGGCCCTCGAAAGATAAGGACTCACCTAACTCTGGCTGAAAAGTGCTAACATTGAGGATCTAGCTATCGATGGGACTGAGCCTAAATATCTGAGCTTGTATCATGAAACGGTACAGCATAGAGTATGCGGTCAGTATGTGGGATGTACCGACTATGCAAGGTAAGTAAAATCAGTGATCATATATAATATAAAACATTACATCATAAGAGTCTGAAAGTAGGGCTTGCATGCTATTATCTGAAAACATGATTTAAACATAACTGAATATCATAACTGAATTGAATGACCCAAAGCTGAAAATTGATAATCATAAGTAAAATTGAACATTGGGTCAAACCTGCTGAAAACATAATGTCATGACTGATAAATATGCATAACTGAAATCATGAGGAACAATGGGAGACTCGTCTTATAACCGACATTACCACGATAGAGCTTACATAGTCCTGACTATTACACTCAAGGGGGAAAAGCCGTTCAAAGCCTTGTCAGGGGCTAAGGACGCTACCATGGTATCGATATCAAGCTGAAGGCCCCTTGGGGGCAGGAAAAGCTCACAAGGGAGGTCCCAATAATCTGAACATACCTACGTTGGCACGTAGTTCTGAGGCATAGGGTTGACTAACCCTTAGCCTACTCGGTGCTATATACTACTCTCAAAAATATGCATATTCTCTCCATCATTTTTTAACGAAGCTGAACCATCATCTAGTGACGAAGCTGAATCATAACGTACATGCATAATCTGAAATTATAACATGAGGAGCCTTGGGCTCAAACCATACCACAAGCTAGAAATAATAGGAGTTTAGACTCCAAAATCCATGTGTTAAGTTAATAACATGAGATCTAGATAAATCATGAAACATACTTGATCATATGGGCTTTCTCAATACTTAAACATGCTTGACATAGATTTGATCATTCGAAATCATGAACATGGACATGGGTAATTCGAAATCATACTTTCATCATATGCATCTCATCATGCTTGAATACATATATCATAATCTCATCTTTCATGAACTACCATGGGTGGGCATCATAATTTATAAAAACTTGAAAACATAATTTTTAATTAAAAACATTGTAAAATATGCCCATGAATCATAATTCAACATTAGAAATATGTATAGATTATACCCATGATTGATACTTAGAGAATTCACATGTTGAGTTAAAACCCCACAAATTCATCAACTAGAACTTTCATAAACTTAAAGAGGGATTTGGCATGGGTGTGGATGAATACACCCATTCATAACCCTACATACCTGGGAGAAATCTGATTTCACAAACCCTCTTGAAAGCCCAATGGAATTTGGGGAAGAACTTGGTGATTCCAAGCTTGATCACCCTTTAGAACCACTAGGCTTGCATGCATGGAGGAGAATAGGCTTAGAATAAACTTACCCCTCTTAAAACACACTTATCTGAGCTTAAAACAACGTAGTTTAGGCCTTAGGAACTTAGAAATTATGAAAAAACCCTTAATAAATTCGCAGGAAAATACTCACTGCCAATCCCGATGAGGGACTGGACGAGTTGTGGTCTGGGGGGACGACTCGTCATTTGCCTATCGTTGCCATCACTGTAATCATGCCTCTGAGGGTCACCACGAGGGACACCACGACTCGTGGTGTACTAAACAACTCGTGGTGACCAAGTTGTGGCCTGCATTGTCCAAACTCTTCACCTTCAAGCTCATCACTGACCACGAGAGACTTAACGACTTATGGTCCTGACCACGACTCGTGGTCTCTCCCGTGGTCCAATCCTTGGCCCAAAAATCCAACCAAGTCCACCCTTCTCCCCACAAGTCACTTAACGACTCGTGGTGCACCTCACAGGTCACTGGATGACTTGTCCTATGACCTGGTGCAAAAAATCCTATTCTTCTCCATTATAGCCCTCGGGTCTGACCTTAGGACTTTCGGGGTATTACAATATATCCCCTTTGGAAAAATTCATCCTCGAATGTGGATAAACATACTTTAAAGCTGAGAAATGCAAACATCATACCAAATACTGAACATTTAGAGCTGAAAACTGACGGAGTGATTGACTCCGGACTGAATTACATGACTGTCATGAATCATACATACATACATTGACATGAAAGAAACTGGGGGACATGAACTGAACATGAAACTGAATAGACTACTAGGAAAGAAACTGATACCTCAAGCTGAAACTGATCTGGGAGGGAATAGATGCAGGCATTTAGCCATTATATCTGCTTCAGCTTCCCATGTAGCTCCCTCAACCTGTTGATTCCTCCACAAAACCTTTACTGAGGCTACTTCTTTGTTTCTTAGATTTCGAACCTGGCGATAAAGTATTTTCACCGGAACCTCCTCATAGAAAAGGCTATCCTTCACACTTACTCTCTCAACCGGGACAACTAGAGCCGGATCACCCAAACACTTCCTTAAGAGCGACACATGGAAGACTGGATGAACTGAAGCTAATTCTGAGGGCAACTCCAACTCATAGGCCACATTGCCAATACATCTCACAATCCAGTACGGGCCAACATAACGGGGACTGAGTTTCCCTTTCTTTCCAAACCTCATCACTCTCTTTATGGGAGACACCTTCAGAAACACCCAATCATCAACTTCAAACTCAAGTTCTCTCCTCCTTACATCCTCAAAAGACTTTTGATTACTCTGAGTTGTTTTCAACCTTTCCCTTATGATCTGAACCTTCTCCATAGCCTCATGAACTGAATATGGTCCTATCAAAGTAGCTTCACCGACCAAAAACCATCCAATAGGCGATCTACACCTCTGCCCATAGAGAGCCTCAAACGGAGCCATCTGAATGTTGGAATGGTAGTTGTTGTTATATGCAAACTCAATATGAGGTAAATGGTAATCCTAACTGCCTTTGAAATAAATCACACACACTCTCAACATATCCTCAAGAGTCTAAATGGTCCGCTTAGCCTGACCATCTGTTTACGGGTGAAATATTGTGCTAAACTTGACCTGAGTACCAAGTTCCTTCTGAAACGATCTCCAAAATTGGGAAGTAAACTGAGTACCTCTATATTATATGATGGAAAAGGGCACTCCATGCAACCGAATTAACTCCCGAATATACAATTTGACATAATCCTCCGCTGAGTCGGTAGTTTTGACAGGTAGAAAATGAGCTGCTTTAGTCAATCTTTCTACAACCAATCAAATTGAGTCATACTGTCGATGCGTACGAGGCAACCCTGTAATAAAGTCCATATTGATTTCCTCCCACTTCCAAGTAGGAATACTAATATCTTAGAGCATACCTCTAGGTCTTTGATGCTCAACCTTCACCTATTGACAATTCGGACACTTCGCCACAAACTCTGTTATGTCCTTCTTCATGTCATTCCACCAATAGACTTCCTGTAGGTCACAGTAAATCTTGGTGATACCTGGATGAATAGAATATCTGGAACCATGAGCCTCGTGAAACATCCGCTCCCTTAAGTCATCAACACCCGGTACACACAAACGACCCTAATATCGTAGCACACTACCTCCCCCTTGGAGAAAATCTCCATTTTTTGATTCTGAATGGATTCCTTTAACTTTACCAAGATAGGACCCTTGTCTTGTCTAGCTTTGACCTCGGTCACCAAGGAAGATTCTGATCCATTTTGAATAATGACACCACCATCTGTTGAGTCAACAAGACAGACTCATAGTCGTGCAAGCTGATGCACATCCTTCACTAGCTCCTTCCTTTCCTCATCTATATGGGATACACTCTCCATAGAAAGCCTGCTAAGAGCATCTGCCACCATATTGGCCTTGCCAGATGATAAAGGACACTCATATCATAATCCTTCAAAAGCTCCAACCACCTCCTCTGACATAGGTTCAGATCCTTTTGGGTGAACACGTACTGTAGGATTTTATGGTCCATAAACACATCTATATGGACTTCGTACAGATAGTGTCTCAAAATCTTCAAGACAAATACTACTGCCGCCAACTCAAGGTCGTGAGTCGATAGTTCTTTTAATAGACTTTCAGCTGCCTAGAAGCATAGGCTATAACTTTACCGTGCAGCATTAATACACAACCAAGGCCGATCCTCGAAGAGTCACAATATACCACAAACCCATCGGTACCCTCAGTAGGGTTAACACCGGTGCTGAGGTGAGTCGAGTCTTCAACTCTTGGAAGCTTTTCTCACAAGCCTCCGACCATTGAAACTTCACTTTCTTCTAGGTCAACTTAGTCAATGGTGCTGCATACAAACCTCCGATAGTAACCAGTTAAACCCAAGAAACTCCTAATATCCGAAGGACTAACTGGTCTAGGCCAATTCTTCACAGCTTCTAGCTTTTGAGAGTCCACTTGTACACCCTCACTTGATACCACATGACCCAAGAATACCATTGAGTCTAGTCAAAACTCGCATTTGTTGAACTTAGCATACAACTGGCGGTCCTTAAGAGTCTATAGCACCACCCTCAAATGAGCGGCATGCTCCTTCTTCCTCCGAGAGTATATGAGAGTATCATCTATGAACACAATCATGAACATATCCAAATATGGCTTGAACACCCTGTTCATCAAATCCATAAAAGTTGCAGGAGCATTCATTAGTCCAAAATACATAAATACAAACTCATAGTGACCATACCGAGTCCTAAAGGCTATCTTCGGAATGTCACTATCCTGAACCCTAAGATGATAGTATCCGGATCTGAGGTCTATCTTTGAAAAACACTTAGCACCCTGAAGTTGGTCAAACAAATCATCAATCCTGGGGAGGATACATGTTCTTAATTGTAACCTTGTTCAATTGCCTATAGTCAATACACATACAAAGGGAACCATCCTTCTTTCAGATAAAGAGAACTGGGGCACCCCACGGGGATTTGCTAAGTTTGATGTAACCCTTGTCTAAAAGGTCCTTCAACTGCTCCTTCAACTCCTTTAGCTCAGCTGGAGCCATTCTGTAAGGAGGAATAGATATCGGTTGCGTATCGAGAAGAAGGTTAATACCAAAATCGATCTCCCGCTCGGAAGGAATTTTTGCTAAATTATTTGGAAAAACTTCTGGATATCGCACACTACAGGAACTGACTGGATAGTCAGGGTTTTGGATGTAGCATCCTTAACCCTAACTAGATTACACATGCAACTCTTAGAAATCATCTTTCTAGCCTTAAGATTGGAAATGAAGCGACCTACAGGCACAACTGAACTACCCTTCCATTCTAGGACTGGCTCACCCGGAAACCGAAACTCTACCGCACGGGTTCTACAATTTACTGAGGTGTAACATGCATGTAACCAATTCATGCCAAAGATAACATCAAAATTTGTCATGGTTAACTCTACTAGATCTACTGAGGTGACTTTCTGAAGGACTGTGATAGGGCAATTGTTATATACTCATCGAGCTATAACAAAATCACCGACTGGAGTAGAGACTGAGAAAGGTTCTGATAGGATTTCGGGACTAACTCCAAAACTACTAGCAACATAGGGCGTCACAAAAGAGAAGGTAGCCCCTGGATCTAACAATGCATATACATCAAGGTGGAATACTCGTACCAGTGACTACATTTGGGGAGACTTCCTGCTTCTAACGAGATACTAGGGCATAAAATCTATTCTGGCGCTGACCACCACCCGCACTAGTGGATTCATCCTGCTGAGCTGAGTGTGCTGGTAGAGCTGCTGAACTGGAGGCTAGGCCTTGGCCCCTATCATGGCCCTGTCTGGCCGCTGGAAAATCTCTGAGCATATATCGGGACTTCCCACACCCGAAACAAGCACCTGAACTTGCTAAACACTTACTGGTGTATCTCCGGCCACACCTGCCACACTCTAGAATGCTGGACTCTACGGGTCTGCTCCCCTGACCTCGAAAGTCTGATGCTCGTCCCCTCTGGTCACGCTTAGATCTAGATGGCAAACTCATAGCTGACGGCGCTGGGGCTGACGATCTCTGCTGACAGTGCCCACCACTAGGTCTCCGGTGGAAGAATCCGAAGCTATTATTCCTGGCCATCTTGGCCTCTCTCTCCCACTCACTCACATATACCACCTCTATCTACTGGGCGTACAGAACTATCAGGGGGAAGTCAATGTCCTGATGAAGATTGAGTCTAATGAGTCCAATGATTATTCCGTTTATATTAGATGTATGCTCTTGATGAACACCATGTTACGTGGTTTGCTCGGGCCAGCAATGGCATCGGGTGTCTACCACGTCTAGGCGCTAGATCGGGGTGTGATAAAAATACACTTATAAGAAGTTTTTAAAAGCTTGGCCAAATATTAATTGCTTCTCAAAAGTGTTTTTAAATTTATTGGACAAATATAAATTGCTTCTTATTAAAAGTACTTTTTTGATAAGCACTTTCGAAAAAAGACACATTTCAAAATAAGCTAATTTTAGAAGTTTGGGCAAACAGGCTATAAGTCCCTTAATTAGTACACATTTTGGTTAAAAATTAAAAGGCAAGTTAATATATAT